>BQNB010167523.1:0-13988 GCA_026074375.1 Tanacetum coccineum
AACGATTCATCTTGCCCATGGAAGTCGATCAAAATTAAGTGTTTTAATCAAACCTTTTGATTATAAAAACTTGATTAATCTTTATGATTTGTTCGTTCCACAACGTGAAAAGTCGCCTGAACAGAAATATTTTCCAGAAAGGTAAAAAATGAGTCATACGCCGCTCAAGAATAAAAATTCAAAAGAGTCTTTTAATAAACAAACAACTTTGCTAGAAAAACGGATGGATGAATCCATTCCGTAGGATCAAAAGTGTAAAAGCTCTAAAAAACTTTTCAAAATTAAAAGTAGTGTTGACACAATTTTTGATGGAGTGGAACGTTGCAAACAAACAATCGCTAAAAGGACATAGTTTGGTCATATAGATCCATTCATTCAAAATACGTTCGAAGGAAACTTTTGTCCTCAAATTCGAAAAATCAATGCTGATTTAGAAAAATTTCGCTTGTGTTTGAAAGAGAAATGGTTGCTGATTTGAGATAGTTTATTTATATTGAAAATGAAGTGGACTCTCTTAAATCTCAACTGGAAACTCAAAAAACACAGTTTTTGAATGAAATCGACCGACTTTCCAAGGAATATTATTATGCTGATCACATGAATGCTATACTTGGTGTATATATAACCCTTGATGAATTCACTAACTTACAATGTGATTATGTGGACAATGTTGTCAAATGTGAACGTCTTGAAAAAGAGCTTTAAGAAAGAACAGACAATGTCAATAACAAATCTTTCAATGAATTGTCAAAAAGATTTTCTGAAATTGAACAACATTCAATTAATCTTGAACTCGCTTCACAGCAAAGTCAAGAACAACTTAATAATGACAAAGTTTGTTAACAAAAAGATTCAAATTCATTTTGAGAATAAATATTTTAAAATTCAAGATTTGAAAGCTCGATTACACGACAAAGACATTGCAATAAGTGAGTTGAAGAAACTTATTGAAAAAATGATTGGAAAATCTGTGGAGACTAAGTTTGAAAAATCATCGGTTATTCGACAACCGAATGCTTTTATAAGTCAAAGACAATCAGTTTTAGGTAAACCAACTACTTTTTAAGATTTACTTGCAAAGAAAGATTTTTCAACGTCAAAGTCGGTAGCCATAAATAATGTGTCCAATGATCTTTCAAATCTAGTCACTACACAGATTTTGCCTCAGAATGTGAAATCAATTTTAAAAAATACAAATGTGATTGCACCCGGAATGTATAAACTGCACACAAAGCCTACTCAAACTAGAACACCACAGTTGCCTCAAGACATTAGTAAAACTAATAAACGCGTGTCTTTCTCTACAGGTGTAATTCCCACAACCAGTGTTAGCAGACCATAACTTAAGAGCAATCAATTAGAAGATAGAGTCATACATAACAATAGTGAAGGGATGAAACAACAAGTAGAAGACCACCATAGGAATTTTAAGTTTTCTAATAATAAAAAGTCTATAACTACGTGTAATGACAGTTTGAATGCTAAGACCTCAAATGTAAACTTTGTTTGTGTTACTTGTGGAAAATGTGTGTTGAATGATAATCATGATATGTGTGTTCTTCATTATATTAATGGCATGAATTCTAGGACTAAAATGCCTATGGTTGTGCCTATTAGTACTAGAAAACCCAAACAAACTGTGAACCAATCTGCTGCAACACCCTTTAAGAGAACAGTTGCTACAGAATCCACTAACCAAAAACCTAGAAGCACAATTAGGAAGCAATATAAGCAGATTAGCAAGACATGTAAATGATGGTACTGTAAGATAACACCACCATGATATAAATGGAAACCTAAGTCAGTGAATGTTGAACCAAATGTTAGTATGCATCTAGGAACTAAATCTAGAACTACTAATATTTCAGAACCTACGACTCTTAGGAAATCCACTGTATCAAATACTCCATCGTCTTCTAATTCTTTTGCAGCTCTATTCATCGTCGACTCTGGGTGCTCAAAGCTTATGACGGGAAATCTCAAGCTTCTAAGTAACTTTGTGGATAAATTTCTGGGTACGGTGAAGTTTAGAAATGATCAAATTGCACCGATTCTTGGTTATGGAGATTTGGTTCAAGGGAATGTAACTATCAAAAGGGTTTATTACATCGAACGGCTAAATCATAATTTATTCTCCATTGGTCAATTCTGTGATGCGGATTTAGAAGTTCCTTTTTAGAAGTCTACATGTTATATTCGTGATTTAAAGGGAAATGATCTTCTCGCAGGTTCTCGTGGCACAGATTTGTATTCAATCACTCTTTAAGACACATCTACTCCCAATCCAATTTGCTTAATAGCTAAAGCTTCATCGTCACAAGAATGGTTATGGCATCGTCGTCTCTTACATTTAAACTTTGATACCATCAACTTGCTTTTAAAATATGATATTGTGACTGGCCTTCCCAAATTGAAATTTATCAAAGATCATCTTTGTTCTTCTTGTGAGTTGGGGAAAGCAAAACATAAGTCTTTCATGACTAAAAATACCCCAAGCTCAAAGAGACGTTTACAAATTCTACACATGGACTTATGTGGTCCCATGAGGGTAGAAAGCTTTAATGGTAAGAAATATATGTTGGTAATTGTTGATGATTATTCATGATATACCTGGACTCACTTCTTGATATCCAAAGACAAAACACCAGAAGTTCTCATCGATTTTCTTAAACTTGTTCAAAGAGGACTTCATGCTCAAGTAAGAACAGTTTGAACTGACAAAGGCACATAATTATTAAATCAAACTCTTCATGCATACTTTGCTTAAGAAGGGATTGAACACCAAACGTCAACTGCTCAAACACCTGAACAAAATGGCATTGTCGAAAGACGAAACCGTACTCTTGTTGAGGCTGCTCGAACAATGCTAAGCGCCGCTAAAGTTCCTTTATACTTTTGGGCTGAAGCAATTGCAACAACATGTTTTACTTAGAATCGTTCACTCGTAATTCCTTGACATGAGAAAACACATTACCACATCATCAATGGCCGGAAACCGTCTGTTAAGTTCTTTCACATTTTTGGCTCTCTTTGCTACATTGTCATAGATAGTGAGAATCTTGACCAGATGAAAGAAAAAGGTGATGCATGTATTTTTGTAGGGTATTCTACTCAATTAAGAGCTTATGGGGTATATAACAAGAGAATAAAAGTGATAGTTGAAACCATTCATGTCAACTTTGATGAATTGCCTCAAATAGAGTCAGATCACGTCAGTTCTGACCCTGTTCCACAATGTCTGACTATGGCACTTGAACATGCCAGTTTAAGTCCTGGTCCCCAAAGTCAAGAAAATGTTCCTTACTCAGCTAAGACAGTAACAACGTCAAATGAGCTGGATTTACTATTTAGTCTGATGTTCAATGAATTACTCAATGGAACTATCTAAGTTATGTCAAAGTCTTCCACTATAACTACTACTGATGCTCCTAATCAACGTCAACAACAACACACAACTCCATCTACTTCAACAACCGTTGCTGCAGATACACCTCCATTGAACATTCAAATAACACCTGAAACTACAAGTCAATCCCCAACTCAAGCACCAACTGTCACTACTATTGAGAACATTAATCAAGCAGAAACCAATAAAGAATATGCACAAGTTGAAGAAGATGAATTTATCAACATCTTTAGTACACCAGTACAAGAACAAGGGGAGACATCTTCTTGATATGTTGACTCATTAAACATGCATACATTCTATCAATGACATCCCTTTGAACATCGTTAGACAAATGATCATCCGTTAGAACAAGTCATTAGAAATCCTTCTCAATCAATTAGAACAAGACGTTAGCTAGAAACAGATGGCGAGATGTGTATGTTCACACTCACCGTGAGTTGAACCAAAACGAATAACATCAAATAAGCCATGGCTGATTCTACATGGATTGAAGCGATACATGAAGAACTTCACCATTTTGATCGATTAGATGTATGGGAATTAGTCGATAGACCACTTTGCAAAAAATATCATTAACATGAAGTAGCTCTAGAAAAACAAACGTAATGAAGAGAATACTGTAATTCGCAACAAAGCTCGTCTTGTAGCTAAGGGATACAACCAGCAGGAAGGAGTGACTTCAAACAGTCATATTCTCCAGTCGCTCAATTAGAAGATGTCTGGTTATTCATTGCTTATGATGCACACAAATCGTTTCTAGTATACCAGATGGACGTCAAGACAGCATTTCTTAACTGTCCTTTAAAGGAAGAAGTATTCGTCAATCAGCCATACGGATTTGTAGAACCACATCATCCTAACAAAGTCTATCATCTAAAGAAGGCTTTATATGGACTCAAGCAAGCTCCAAAGGCATGGTACGATGAACTCTCCAACTTATTGATATTTATAGTTTCTCAAAAGGTTATATTGATCCAACTCTGTTCATTACTAAAAAGGGGGAAGACATATTGCTTGTGCAAATTTATGTTGATGACATTATCTTTGGTTCTATGAACCAAAACTTTCCAAAAAGTTTGAAAGATTAATGCACAACAAGTTTGAAATGTCTATGATAGGGAAGCTGAAATTCTTTTTAGGAATTCAGATCCACCAATCCCCATGTAGTATCTTTATAAACCAAGCTAAGTATGCTCAAGAGATTAACTTAAAAAGATGTAGACCTTTGTGATAGAGTGGTACTTCCATATGGGCTCTAACCCTAGATGCTGACTTGAGTGTAACTGTGTTGACAAACAAGAATATGTAGCATGGTCTCAGAGCACTCATGTACTTTTATAACAAAATAGACCAGATATATGTACATGCAACATGTTATTGTGTCCTTATCAAGCAAGACCAACTGAAAAGCACATCATGGGTGGGTTTAATTGGTTTTGTGGTACTTAAGAATACCATTAACATGGGAATCTGGTATCCAAAGGGCACCAGCTTTAATCTAACTGCTTTTTTAGATTCAGATCATGCAGGCTTTATCTCGATACACGTAAAAGCACATCTGGTGGGTATAAAATTTCTAGGTGGTGATTATCTAGTAAGGCTGGTCATCACTAAGAGCAGGACTGCATTCTATGTCTTCTTGCAGAAGCCGTGTATGTGTCTCTATCTGCATGCTGTGCTCAAGGTTCTATGGTGAGAACTCAGCTCATTGTTATGGCTTTTCTTGATAAAATACCTATGTATTGTGACTCAAAGACATCCATAGCCTTCTCGTGCAATCCTGTCCAGCAATTTCCACATACCATTGCACATTGATGCCATAATACACGTCATAATTAAACAGGTTGAACAAGGGTATTGGGATTATGCTTTGTCGAAGAAGTATGATATTGTGACTGGCCTTCCCAAATTGAAATTCGTCAAAGATCATCTTTGTTCTTCTTGTGAGTTGGGGAAAGCAAAACGTAAGTCTTTCATGACTAAAAATACCCCAAGCTCAAAGAGACATTTACAAATTCTACACATGGACTTATGTGGTCCCATGAGGGTAGAAAGCTTTAATGGTAAGAAACATGTGTTGGTAATTGCTAATAATTATTCATGATATACTTGGACCCACTTCTTGAGATCCAAAGACGAAACATCAGAAGTTCTCATCAATTTCCTCAAACTTGTTCAAAGAGGACTTCATGCTCAAGTAAGAACAGTTCGAACTGACAAAGGCACAAAATTATTGAATAAAACTCTTCATGCATACTTTGCTCAAGAAGGGATTGAACACAAATGTTAACTGCTCGAACACCTGAACAAAATGGCATTGTCGAAAGACGAAACCGTACTCTTGTTGAGGCTGCTCGAACAATGCTAAGCGCCGCTAAAGTTCCTTTGTTCTTTTGGGCTGAAGCAATTACAACAACATGTTTTACTTACAATCGTTCACACGTAGTTACTCGACATGAGAAAACACCTTACCACATCATCAATGGCCGGAAACCGTCTGTTAAGTTCTTTCACATTTTTAGCTCTCTTTGCTACATCATCAGAGATAAAGAGAATCTTGACCAGATGAAAGAAAAAGGTGATGCATGTATTTTTGTAGGGTATTCTACTCAATCAAGAGCTTATCGGGTATATAACAAGAGAATAAAAGTGATAGTTGAAACCATTCATGTCAACTTTGACGAATTGCCTCAAATGGTGTCAGATCATGTCAGTTCTGACCCCGTTCCACAATGTCCGACTACGACACTTGAACATGTCAGTTTAAGTCCTGGTCCCTAAAGTCAAGAAAATGTTCCTCACTCAGCTGAGACAGTAACAACGTCAAATGAGCTGGATTTGCTATTTAGTCTAATGTTCAATGAATTAATCAATGGAACTATCGAAGTTGTGTTGAATTCTTCCGCTGTAACTACTATTGATGCACCAATCAACGTCAACAACAACACACAACTCCATCTACTTCAACAATCGTTGCTGCAGATACACCTCTATTGAACATTTAAATAACACCTGAAACTACAAGTCAATCACCAACTCAAGCATCATCTGTCACTACTATTGAGAACATTAATCAATCAGAAACCAATAAAGAATATGAATAAGTTGAAGAAGATGAATTTATCAACATCTTTAGTACACCAGTACAAGAACAAGGGGAGACATCTTCTCGATATGTTGACTCGTCAAACATGCATACATTCTATCAACGACATCCCTCTGAACATCATTGGACAAATGATCATTCGTCAGAACAAGTCATTGGAAATCCTTCTCAATCAATTAGAACAAGACGTCAGCTCAAAACGGATGGCGAGATGTGTATGTTCGCACTCACCATGAGTCGAACCGAAATGAAGAACATCAAAGAAGCCATGGCTGATTCTGTATAGATTGAAGCGATGCAGGAAGAACTTTACCATTATTATCGATTGGATGTATGGGAATTAGTCGATAGACCACTCTACAAAAAATATCATTAACATAAAGTAGCTCTGGAAAAACAAACGTGATGAAGAGAATATTGTAATTGGCAACAAAGCTCGTCTTGTATCTAAGGGATCCAGCCAGCAGGAAGGAATGAATTCAAAGAGTCATTTGCTCCAGTCGCTTGATTGGAAGCTGTTCGGTTATTCGTTATTTATTGACATCTAACTCCGATATTGTTGATATTGAATAGGTGGCAGTCATCTCTAGCCTCCGAGTACTAAAACCAAAGTGCATAAATCGAGTCTAGAGCCAAGAAGAGATCAAAATAAATCTCATTAGGACACAATGTCAAAATACAAATTGTTATTCATCAATATAACATTTGGTATCAAAGATTCCTACGCATTATCCTTGAGACCTTGCTAGAACATTCAGAGTGATACTCTTTAGTATTCACAGTGACGAATGCAAATCCTTCTAGAGTCAACCTCAATCAGCTATGTGGTAGGTGACTTGCAAGATTCTATATGAATCAAGCTTATGTTAACTGGATATCAATTTTGGTCCAGTATATGAATTGACAACTTAATCAGAAAGCTAGTAACTATCTGATTAACTTTTACTGTGTTGTCTGCTTTGAGACATTCCGATAATAAGAATAAGCAAGCATGGTGAATCGAATACATCTGTGTTAGAAGATCCTACGCTTTGAGTTAGAAACCTTGTCAAGGAGATTCTTTGAATTTACCTGATCACAGGTATAGTATTGATACTATAAAACAGGGAACCAGTGGTTATCGCAACCTAAAATCGACGAATGACAAAGACATTTCGTCCATATTTGTTATTTATTACTAACATTCAAATGCAGGTACAAACGTCGGTGTTACAGCCCCATTCCAGCGAAGTCGGATTCATTAGCACATACTCATACTCGAGCTCCAAAAGTTAATCATTTAGCATCAAGAGTGTTGATCCTAAACTTCCTCAAAGATCTTCAAAGTCAAATCAAGAATCGTATTTTGGGGAGATTGTTAGCCTTATGTTCATATAAGTCAAACAAGAATGCAATAAGTATGAGTATGTCAGTCAAAAGCACAAGATGATCAAGAAAGTCAAATCAAGATGATTCAAGTCAAGGAGATGATGCAAGATGAAAGAACTCAAGAACTCAAAGTCAAACAATGAAGGCTCAAGATCATAATCACATAAATGACACCAAAAGATGTCATCGGTCATCTAAAGCATGAATGAACAAAGCCATTACAAACAAGAAAAGACAAAGACAAGACTAAAGAAGGCAAAGCTTAAACCTCATATCTTCAACATTGGGGAAGATAAAGTCAAATCAAGATAACCTCCATCAAGAACGTCAACGTTGGGGAGATCAAAGAAGACCTCAACATTGGGGGAGATTGTTAGCCTTATTTTTATATAAGTCGAACAAGAATGTTATCGGTCGTCTTAGTAGTAATTAGTGTTGTTATGTAATAGGCTAGTCAAGGTTCAACGGGCTTGGACTTTAAGCTAATATTGTCCATGTTTCAGGCTAAAAGCCCAACACAAGCCAAGCCCGGCCCATAAGTAAAATCCCATGAGCCAACAATGGACTTGGACTATAAATAGACCCCTCTTAGCATGTTAGGAGTGTGTTGGTTACATTTGTATGTGTTTCCTCCCAATTTAATCTTTCTCGCTTTATTTCTCTCTCTAGATTCTCTCTCTACTTTTCTTTCTTTCTTTCTATGCTTATTTTGTGTCTTATGGCATATTGGTAGTGCTTATTAGTTGTATTTAGATCTTAGTTATTTGGGATAACAGGGTACTTCTAATTCTAATGGGATTTCTATGATTAGTTTCAAGACTAAACAAGCCTTATTGATAGTTTGGATACAAAGTCTGAATCTAGTTGCCTCTCATTCTCTAAGATCGAATCAATAAACTCTTCAATTAAGTTACTCGCGAATTTAGAATATCGTAAAGTAAAGGATCTGAAGCAAAATGCTAAGTTGCGTTGGGCTGCTAAGGGCGATGAAAATTTACATTTTTTTCATGGGATCATAAAAAGTAGAAGAAACCGGTCTAGAATCAATGGGCTTAACATCCATGGAGAATGGATTACAGAACCTTTGGAAATTAAGAACCATATGTTCAACTCCTTTCATGCCCATTTTATTGAAGGTAATCAACCTAGACCTCTGTACTATAGTAATCTCTTTAAACAACTCTCTGATGAAGATTCACATATTCTTGATTGTTCATTCACTATTGAGGAGATTAATGAGGCGGTTTTGAATTTTGGTAGCTCTAAAGCCTCGGCACCCGATGAATTTTCTTTCAAATTCTTCAAGAATATTGGAACATGCTCGAACCTGATATTGTTTCGTTTGTCAAAGACTTTGAAGTTTCAGGCCTAATACTATGTGGTTGCAACTCTTATTTTATCACTCTTGTCCCTAAAGTGGAAGACCCCCTAGTCATTAGTGACTTTCATCCAATTAGTCTTATTGGTAGACAATACAAAATCATTGCCAAAATTCTTACCAAACGTCTCTCATGTGTTCTACCTTCGGTTGTTGGTGAGGTTCAAATGGCCTACATAAAAGGTCGTCAAATCATCGATGGCCCCTCATGCATGAGATTATACCTCCATCAAAGAAGCAAAAGATACGCCTAATGTTCCTCAAAGTTGATTATGAAAAATCCTTTGACTCATTAAGTTGGGACATTCTATTCTCTATCTAAGAACAAATAGGTTTTAGTTATAAATGGAGAATTTGGATTCGCTCATGCCTTAATTCGGCTTTTGCTTCGATTCTAGTTAATAGTTCTCCAACAAAGATGTTTAAGATTGAGAGAAGGCTTCATCAAGGAGACCTCCTATCTCCTTTCCTTATTATATTGGCGATTGAAGCTTTCAACGTGGCTCTTCTTGAAGCATCAAACTGTACATCTTCAGGGGTATCAAAGTGGGGAACGACTCGGTTCACCTTTCTCATCTCCAATTTGTGGCTGACGCTGTAATTTTAGGGGAGTGGTCGAGATCCAATGCTATGAATTTGTTGTGGATTCTTACTTGTTTTCATCTTTCTTCCAGCCTTAAGGTCAACTTCAACAAAAGTAAGCTATATGGTATTGGTGCTTCTAATATGGAATTGAACTCCCTTGCTTCCACCATTGGTTCCTTAGACTCTTAATTCCCTTGTATCTACTTGGGTCTTCTTATTGGAGCCAATATGACAAGATGTAACCATTGGTCACCTGTTGTCGAGAGATTTCCTAAGCGCATCTCGAATTAGAAATCCAAGTCTTAATCTATTAGTGGGCGCTTCACTTTAATTAAAACCATTATTGGTAGTTTAGATGTCTATTACTTCTCCTCCTTTAAGGCTCCTAAGAAGATTGATGCGTGATAATTGTTTAAATTATTTTTTAAGTCTTAAATTTATTAAACTCAATTACCTATTGTCTACAACACACTAACGGGCAGGGAACCCGACCATGTATAATGCATGATTGGTAAATCCAAGGTCATCCCAAGAGGGTGGTCTACTATTTAAGTTTAAATTATTTGAGTTTACCTATGGCGAAAACTCGTAAAAGTTGGCGAAAATGCGTGAAAGATGGCATAAACGCACGAAAGCTGGCAAAAATGAGCAAAAGGCGACGAATGCACAAATGCGGACGAAAGCATGCGAAAGCGTGCAAAAGCGTATGAAAACGTAAGAAAACATGCAAAAACGTAAAAAATGTCCATAAACTGACTAAAACGTGTGAAAACAAAAGAAAATGTGCGAAAGTAGACAAAACAGAAGAAAAAATGTGGAGAGAGACGAAAACGTGCGAAAACGTATGAAATCGTGCGAGAAAATAAGAAAACGAGTGAGAACGTCTAAAAACAAACGATAACGCGCGAAAACAGACGAAAACATGCGGAAACAAACGAAAACGCGCAAAAAAAGCGCACGAAAGTGGACGAAAACTTATGAAAACGTACAAAAACGTAAACAAACTTAAAAACGTACAAAATGTCAAAAAAGTAAATTAATTGTAATTTGGACAAGACTTGTCAACTCTACAAATAATGAGGGAGTGGTTAGTGTGAGTTTTAGTAAATTTACATTTTTGATCCCTCTATTATTTTTTAATTTTAAATCTTGTCTTTTTTAATCTAATAAAATAGATGGTCTAGATTAGTCCCTTAGTATGTGGGCTAAAACTTGTCCTCAAATAATTCACCTCTATATTATAATTATAAGTTTTCAAGAATTTCTTGATTTCAAAAAATATGATACACGCATTGAATGTAATATAGATATCAATCAGAATTTTTGGTTGACTAAAACAACAAAAAAGGATAAGTGCAAAATAATAATTCTGAATATAGTTCGAAAAAAGTTATTCGTTCAATAGTTGAGCTATTTCAGAATGTACCCATTTGAATTCGACCTAAAAGTATAATCAAAACCCATAAATATGTCTTACACTATCACACTCCTATACTTCTTAAATGCTCAGCCCCTGACTTCGGCCATACCCCTTTTAAACTTTTCAATTCATGGTTAAAGCATCTTGAATTTCCTGAGCTTGTTAAATCCTCCTGGGGAAACTATGGTTGTTGGGCGTCACAGAGAGGGTACTTCTAATTCTAATGTGATTTCTATGATTAGTTTCAAGACTAAACAAGCCTTATTGATAGTATGGATATAAAGTCAGAATCCAGTTGCCTCTTATTCTTTGAGATTGAATAAAGAAACTCTTCAATTAAGTTACTCATGGATTTAGAATATCATAAAGTAAAGGATCTCAAGCAAAATGCTAAGTTGCGTTGGGCTGCTAAGGGCGATGAAAATTTACATTTTTTTCATGGGATCATAAACAGTAGAAGAAACCGGTCTAGAATCAACGGGCTTAACATCCATGGAGAATGGATTACATAGCCTTTGGAAATTAAAAACTATATGTTTAACTCCTTTCATGCCTGTTTTATTAAAGGTAATCAACCTACACCTATGTACTCTAGTAATCTCTTTAAACAATTCTCTGTTGAAGATTTACATATTCTTGATAGTCCATTCTAGGCGGTTTTAAATTCTGGTAGATTTAAAGCCCTGGGTCCCCATAAATTTTCTTTCAAATTCTTCAAGAATATTAGAACATGCTCGAACCTGATATTGTTTCGTTTGTTAAAGACATTGAAGTTTCAGGCTTAAATACCACATGAACTCCTGTTTTATCACTCTTGTCCCTAAAGTGGAAGACCCCTAGTCATTAGTGACTTTCGTCCAATTAGTCTTATTGGTAGACAATACAAAATCATTGCCGTAATTCTTGCCAAACGTCTCTTATGTGTTCTACCTTCGGTTGTTGGAGAGGTTCAAATGGCCTACATAAAAGGTCGTCAAATCATCGATGGCCCCTCATGCTTAATGGGATTATTGCTTGGTTAAAGAAGCATAAGAAACGCCTAATGTTCTTTAAAGTTGATTTTAAAAAAATCCTTTGACTCATTAAGTTGGGACATTCTATTCTCTATCTAAGAACAAATGGGTTTTAGTTATAAATGGAGAATTTAGATCCGCTCGTGCCTTAATTCGGCTTTTGCTTCGATTCTAGTTAATGGTTCTCCAACAAAGGAGTTTAAGATTGAGAGAGGGCTTCGTCAAGGAGACCTCCTATCTCCTTTCCTTATTATATTGGCGATGGAAGCTTTCAGCGTGGCTCTTCTTGAAGCATCAAACTGTAACATCTTTAGGGGTATCAAAGTGGGGAACGACTCGGTTCACCTTTCTCATCTCCAATTTGCGGCTCACACTTTAATTTTGGGGGATTGGTCGAGATCCAATGCTATGAATTTGTTGTGGATTCTTACTGTTTTCATCTCTCTTTCAGCCTTAAGGTCAATTTCAACAAAAGTAAGCTATATGGTATTGGTGCTTCTAATGTTAAATTGAAATCCCTTGGTTCCATGATTGGTTCCTTAGCCTCTTAATTCCCTTGTATCTACTTGGGTCTTCTTATCGGAGCCAATATGTCAAGATGTAACCATTGGTTACCTCTTGTCGAGAGATTTCATGAGCGCATCTGTAGTTGAAAATCCAAGTCTCAATCGAGTGGTGGGCGTTTCACTCTAATTAAATCCGTTCTTGGTAGTTTGGATGTCTATTACTTCTCCTCCTTTAAGGCTCCTAAGAAGATTAATGTGTGATAATTGTTTAAATTATTATTAAGTCTTAAATTTATAAAACTTGATTACCTATGGTCTACAATACACTAACAGGCAGGTAACCCGATCGTGTGTAGTGCATGATTGGTAAATCTAAGGTCGTCCCAAAAGGGTGGTCTACTATTTGAGTTTAGGGGTTGTCACATTTTTAAAGTTGTTTTGATGATTAATTTAAAAGAAAATATATAGCGGTAATTAACTTGGTATTACTAATTAAGAAAATTGGTATAGTGGCAGGCAACTAAATGGATGAACGCATTTAATTATTATGATCTAAGTGCAATTTATTATTACAATCTTAATAGAGGTCTAATTTCATCATACTCAAAACCACATCCTCGCCTAACCTATGATTCCTGAGTAGAATAGTCTCGCATGGAGAATTAACCTATTCTCAATTCACAGTTTTTAAGATTTTCTAAGTACTTTATGAGATGTGCCTTAGTGTTTTGTCTCGTACTCCTAACCAAGTATTTATTACTGAGGGGTAGCCTAATGGGCATAGGTCAAACAACTACTAGGATTGGTTATTCGCAGTTAATCGCGCACGCTAAGATTCAGAATGTCACTTATTACCTAGTACACACTCAACCTCATATCAATACTTATTAGAAGGGAATTCAAAGTTACACAAGCATACTACATAAATTATCCGATAAAATTGCAAGTAATACTATAAGATCATAAAATATTAATCTAATAGTTAATAAATAAACGAAATGCCGGCGAACAAATAATAAAGCAAAATTAATATCATAACATCAACAAATTAAATCGATAGATCTGATAAATCAAAATAATTAAATTAAACTGACCATAAAAAGTTGAAGCATGATTACAAATCGTGCTAGATTAGTGCTCCCAAATACCAATCTTTTAATAGAATGCCATAATAAACACCAAAAGGTTTTTCCCTATACAGAA
>BQNB010167524.1:0-13988 GCA_026074375.1 Tanacetum coccineum
GGAGAATCTGTCTTTGTTTTTCTGTCCTCTGTTATTATCCCAAGAACTTTTCTTTGACCTTTCAAAACTGTCTCTTTGATAGCTCGAGGCACCATTAGTGGCTACCTCTCTTGCTTCAACCCATGTATAAGTCTTCTCCATTAGACCTTTGTAAGTGGATGGAAGGTCTGTGGAGAGATGCTCATCCAAACTCTTTGTTCTTAAGCCATGAACAAAACCCGAGATTCGTTGTTCTTTATGTAAACCCATGATCTGCAAGGTATCATCTGTATATCTAGTGATTAAGGCTTGAGTGCTTTTGCCTTCTCTTTGTTTGATGTTGTGGACAGCTAGATGCGTCTTCGTGAATTTCTTCTGTTGGCTAAAATGCGATCAGAATTTTGCCTTGAGATGTTCGTAATCGAGGATACTACATGCTTTCGGACTGTTCCGCCATATCCTGGCAGAGTCTTTGAGGGTATATGTGAACATATGGCAGACTACCAGCATTAACCATTTTTGCATCCATATAGCCCATTCAAAAAGGTACATGAAGTTATCTAGGTCTCCTTTCCCATCATAAGAACCGATATAGGAAGGCATTTTCAGTCCGTCTGGGAGAGGATAATCCTCTATCCAACGCACAAAAGGTATTACAAAACCCACAAGGTTTAAGACAGCGCCTGTCAGGTTTGGGTTGGTATACACATGCACGTTTGGGAATGTATACATAGGTTGTGTATAAAAAGGATAACTATTTGTAGGCATATTTGCAGGGTACGTGAAACCATTTTAGGAAGGCATATTACTATTTACGAAGGTCTGTGGTGCGTGCCCCTCCTGTAGGAGATGGGGAGGAATTCCCCCCACAGGGAGGTTTCCCGGTGGAGTTTACGTGGGGAAGCTTAAGTGTTGTCCGTTAACAAAACTTATAGGTTGTTAATAAGGGTTAATGTGAGTAGGCATGAACCCGTTAGGTATACTCAAGCTAGCAGGTATGAAAGGCTGAGCATGGTGTGAGAGGAACGTACCGTTAGAAGGAAGATTCCCTCCTATGTTATTTGGAAGTGGCTGACCTCCGTAAGCGGAAGTCAGAGAAGATTGCAAAGGTTGCCCATTCTTGCCTCTCCTCAAATAGGCTGCTAAAAGTGGAGGGAGATTCACACTTTGACCTCCATTACCTCTAGGTTCTTCTTCTGAAGGCCTTCCTCCTTCAGTATTCCTTTCGACCCTGCTTTCCCCTTTGTTCTGAGTCCCTTTGAACCCCACTATTCTTTCCCCCTATCTACGAATCCTACGAGATGCTACTCGAAGAGGTGGAGTGGTAGCTCTGGTAGGCTCATGTCTTGGATCCATCTCTCGTTCTTCATCATAATCTTCGCTGAAGTACTCTAGTTCGGTTCGAAGGTCATTATTACGTATCTACCTATGTCGGTCCCTTAAGAGAGACTCAAGAGCTTCATAATTGGCTTCGACAAAAGCCGGACTAATCACAAGGTTGGGATTAGCGGAGGTGGAAACATGATAAGCTATGGGTGTGTTTTCAGGAGTGGTGGCGGCAAACATGGTGGTAGTTATGGGTGCTGCTGAGAAACCCGGCGGTGGTGTAGTTTCTCTCCCGCTTGTCATGTCAGAAAAGAAGGTGAGTTATCTTGACAGTTACTAGGCTTGGTTTGAACAGGACTAATTATTGCGGTCCTACGGATAACGCCACTGATTGTGCAAATATGGGCACGATCATGCTTCGATGAGATCGAAGAGTTCTTTGAGTGATTGTTGAGTTGCTAAGCCTTGAATAACCTTTGTCAACACAAATGAAAACACTACGTTAAGTGAAACGTAGGGGGTGTCCCTGCAAATCACCTCCAGCGTGAGAGTAAGTATGTGCTTTGTATTTAGTAAAGTATGATGATGTAAGTAAGTGCGTGAACCGTTCTAGCCATACCTGGAGCCCTTACCATCTATTTATAGGTGTAGAAATGAGATGGGATGGGACTTAGCACAAAGACCAGTGATCGTAGGGGTGTCCCACGATTTAAGGGGTGATTCTTGAGGTTGTGTACCATGATCTCTATTTTGGCGGGAAGACCTTAATGAAGATGGAGAACGAGGGTTTGACTGTCTAACCTTTGCTCTAGTTTCGTCGAAGGCCCACCGCGAAGGGTGTAGGGCTTCGCGTAGCGTATTCCCATACTGGTAACCATCCCGAAGATGGTTTTACGCCACTCGAAACTATTCAAAGGTTATTGGTTGTAATTGGGAGAAGATCCTATTCGGGCTTCGAAGGGGAGGCCTTCGAACCAGAGAGGAGGGTACATCATCAGACTGGTTATCAAAATATCATGCCGTAATAGTCTGTGACGAGAAGATCGTTCGTATCCCCTTTGGGAATGAAATCTTGATTGTTCGTGATGACGAAAGCAACAACGGACACGAGTCTCGATTGAACATCATCTCGTGCACCAAAACTCAGAAGTATTTGCTGAAAAGATGCCATGTCTTTTTAGCACATGTTACCACCAAGAAGGCCGAAGACAAGTCGGAGGAGAAGCGACTTGAAGACGTACTAATTGTTTGAGACTTTCCTGAAGTATTTCCCGAGGACTTGCCGGGTATTCCACCAGCCCGACAAGTGGAATTTCAAATCGATTTGATACCTGGTGCTGCACCTGTAGCACGGGTGCCTTATCGATTGGCTCTGTCTGAGATGAAAGAATTGTCGGATCAACTACAGAAACTTTTCGACAAAGGCTTTATAAGACCTAGTTCCTCACCTCGAGGAGCTCTGGTCTTGTTTGTCAAGAAGAAGGATGGATAATTCCGGATGTGCATCGACTACCGGGAATTAAATAAGCTAATGATGACGAACCATTATCTGCTTCCAAGAATTGATGACTTATTCGATCAACTTCAAGGGTCGAGTGTCTATTCGAAGATCCACCCGAGGTCGGGTTATCATCAACTAAGGGTTCGTGAAGAGGACATCCCGAAGACCGCATTCAGGACTCATTATGGCCATTATAAGTTTCAAGTTATGATGTTTGGTTTGACTAATGCACCTGCTGTATTTATGGACCTTATGAATCGGGTGTGCAAACCATGTCTGGATAAATTCATGATTTATTGACGATATTCTGATCTACTCCAAAAGCAAGCAAGAACATGAAGAGCATCTCAAGTTAATCTTGGAGTTGCTTAAGAAGGAGGAGTTGTATGCCAAATTATCTAAATGTGAATTTTAGATTCCAAAAGTACAGTTCCTTGGTCATGTGATTGACAGACAGGGTATTCACATGGATCCCGCCAAAATTAAGTCAATTAAAGATCTCCTAAGTCACCAACAGAGATCCGTCAATTTTTAGGTCTTGCCGGTTACTATCGAAGATTCATTGAAGGATTTTCAAAGATCATCAGATCATTGACCAAGCTAACTCAAAAGAAGGTCAAGTTTAATTGGGGTGACAAAGAAGAAGCAACTTTCTAATTATTGAAGGAGAAACTGTGTAGCGCACCTATCTTGACTTTACCTGAAGGGGCTGAAAACTTTATCGTTTATTGCGATGCTTCGCATAAAGAATTAGGTGCTGTCTCAATGCAAAATGAGAAAGTGATTGATTATGCATCACAACAACTAAAAATTCACGAGAAGAATTACACAACCCATGACTTGGAATTAACAGAAGTAGTGTTCACTCTAAAAATTTAGAGGTACTATCTATATGGAAATAAGTGTATCGTGTTCACCGATCACAAGAGTTTGCAACACATCCTTGATCAGAAGGAATTGAACATGAGACAACGTCGTTGGTTGGAATTGCTTAGTGATTATGATTATGAAATTCGTTACCACCCGGGGAAAGTGATAACGCCTAAATTATACATGTTTTCGGTGGCGTTATTTGTATATATTCTATCATTTCTCATGAACTTTCGATACTTAATAGCTTGAATTGCTTGCAGGTTCACTTGAAGACATCCAGAGCATAAAACGCAACAAAGATCACGTACTTATACACAAGATACAAGAAAAGATAAAGAATCAAGTCAAAGTGACAATGTGCGCCGCACTTATCTCCAAAGTCAAGTGAATTAAAGGCTTAGTCAAAATTTTGCATTAACTCCACAAGTACGCCGCACAATGTACTTTGTGCGCCACACTTCCCATCTGACATTGAAGAGTAAATGAAGACATGAATGCCACTTCATTAATACCCTAAGTACGCCGCACAAATAACTTTGTGCGCAACACTTCTCCAATAAACATTAAATTCCCTTGCATTTAATCACTAAGTACGCCGCACAAATAACTTTGTGCGCCGCACTTTCATCCCTCACTCAGCCTATAAATAGAGGATGATTTTCACACATTTCAATCAACCCATTCCACTTCATTCATCTCATCTTCATTTCACACATACTCCTCACCTAATCTTTCCCAAATAATCCTCTAAGCATAAGCACCATACCCTTTTGGAGACTCAAGATCAAACAATCAAGAACGAAGGAGATCATCATAACAGTTTAGTGAAATAATGAACTGTATTGTTGAATCAAGCTATGTTATGAACTACTTAGCTATGAGAGGCTAAATCTCTCATGACTACTCAGTGATGTTATGATAATAAATAAGCGTTTGGTATGATCGTGATCTCTTTAATCTCAAGCTTATGTTGCAACCCTACTATATCTTATCTTATCACTTTTGCTTATCAACTTAGATTATATAGTCATACCGATATAGGTTGAAATCCACTTTCATAAACTGATAAACAAAATAAGCTTTGATATATTAGTAACTAGATTATTTGAGTGACATAATTGGTCTAGTTAACTAAATATAAGTCTTGAGTTAATTAAGTTAATTTGTGAAACAAATCTCTGACAAGAAACCCTTTTTATGAGTTAAGGTTCCATCATTTGAGGTCTAAATCATTTCCAACACTTATGAATTATTTCCAACTATCTGAGTTGTGACAACCATGATTTGAGCAGGTTAGTCAAACCGTTAGTATTGACTTATGTATCTGTTGCAATATATGGTGTATGTAATTCTGTGTGTTTATATGAGTTTATGTGGGTTATGTGAGCTATTGGTAATCAATCTATTAAGTGTGATCATCTCAATGAGATTGTAATAGTGGTGAAATTGGTTGAATTCATTTCGTTCACTTTTGAGTGACAAGAAAATGATTATTGAGATTTGAGCGTTTCTGTGTTAAATGTGTAAGTATTATTACGTATATGTATTTATGTGTTAGTGAATTAAAATAAGATTAGGTTTTAGAAGTTAGGTTAAGGAATAATGTGGTTAAAATATGGAAGATGGTAGTAAACTTTCCATATATAGAAAGTGAATTTGGAAATGAAAAGTTATTTTTAGAAAGTAGTTTTCAAGCAAAATGGTTTAACAAATTAGCTTAGGTTTTTATAAAACTTAAGGTATAAAGATAATTAATTAATTAATAAAAGAAAAGAAAAAAAATATTTTTTTAGGCATGAATAGTAAAATCCGAATTTTAGAAAATAAAAGGAAAAAGAAAAAGAAAAGGAATTGTATTTGGAAACAAATTCTAACTGGGCTTTATCTATAATTAATATTGTGCCTATAAATACAACACAAATCCCAAACCCCCTCCCCCTTAACCTGTCGACCGAACCAAGAAGGAAAAAGAGAGAAAAAAAAGTTAGGGTTCTTTGCTAAGGTATTTTTTTCTAATCTTTGTTTAATTTTAGTTATTAATTTTCAATTCTAGTAATCTAAACATGATGGATTAGGGTTTTAAATTAGGGTTTATAAATTAGGGTTCTTAAGTTTCTGAAAGTATATGATGAATAGATCATGTTTGATCATTCGTTTGATTTCTTACATGATTGGGGTTGTCGGTTAGGGCTCAATCTTTGGATATAGTCGTTATAATTCACTACAGAATTTTGGTCAGTCTTGTAGAGGTCATAACTCATTCATAATTTATCAAATAAACATTTTACAACATACTGTAGATAACCTCAGAGAGTACTTTCCATAAAAGTTGGCCTCATGAGTTTTTATGGTCGGGAAGTGGGTCAAAAGGTCGTTACAAAATCAGTGAGTAAAACAGTGATGAATTTCAGTTTTGTTTTGATTTTTCTAAAAATACTTAGACATCTAGTTAGAGGCTCTAAATCACGTGGAAGTTAATTCATATATTGTGTGTGACGCCTGAATTTTTTCTATTCCTATAATGAGGTCTAAAGTGGTCATCTAGTGTCATACTTTTAGGAGGTCAGATTCTGGACGAATTCTGGACACTTTGGACTAATGAATTGCTAAAGGGTATTTGTAGAAGGGTAATGGCTATGGGAGAGCTATGAGGGGTTCATAAGACATATATGTAGCATGGTGAATTTTTGTTTGAATTATAGAAGTGTTTAAGTGGTACGTTTAAGGAAGCGTTACTGTGTATAAAACTTCTCGCTCAAAACAGAAAATTTAAGTGTAGCTTTTGAAGTGTAAAATGGGATATGTAGGAGTTATAAAAAGGGTGTTAAAGTCAAGTATAGAAACTATATTAGATAGCTTATATATCATCATAGTTGTGGTACATCATATTGGTAGAAATACATAATTGATGGATAATTATTGTGTGCTTTTTTGATTAGATCATGAGGGTAAGTTGTTTGTGAAGCTTTTTGTTGGAATCTTTTGGAAAGCTAAGCAAAGGTGAGTTCGATAGCCCCTATTTTCTTATGATTTTATTGGGGTGGAAATGATGCAAAGTATTTGGAAATGTTTTGATTACTGTGATAATGTGTTGTCAAAGATGCTAGTGACTATTACGTGACTTACTTATATGTTTGTTGTGCTACTGTTTTTTGTTGTGATATTAAGAAATTATGAACTAAGCAAGGGGGGTAGGGGATCACCTATGGGTATCCATGGCCTGTTTAGTGGAAGGTATTGTGGCCTAGCGGGCAGGATGGTTACTTTGAGAGTATCCACGGCCGGAGCTAAGGGGGTAACCACAGGGACCTTGGTATGATTAAGACGTCTTATAAATCGTTACTGGGAAATCGTGTAATTGGATTATATTGGATTGGTTATGCATGCTAGCCTGTATGATAGTTCATTTATTGTCCTGCAATGTTCTCTTTATTATCACAGTAATGTGCGGTTTAAATTTTATATCGTGTCTTAAACTATGGGACTCTCACAACTTTATGGTTGACGTTTTTAAGTATCATTTTGAGGTGAGTATCATGTTGATAAGAAGGATGTTAGGAAGAGTGTAGAGAGGACCTTGGAATTGCTTGTGGAGTTGTCTTTTATGGTCTTTTTATTGTTTTGCTTGATACTTGTTTGTTGGAGATTGTTAGTATTTGGATCATTTTGTTTCGTGTATGACATTACTTTGGTAATGCAAGACTCCTCTATCTTGTGTTGGGTATTGTCATGACACATTGTGTCCCTTTGATTATTTCCTTTATTTAGATTTCTCTATAGTAGACACCATTGTGTTGTGATGATATCCATGATGTTACACCTCGTGTTTTCGCCTAGGCGGGGTGTGACAGATTGGTATCAGAGCCTATGGTTATAAAGAACTAGGTGGTTGAGCCTAGACTATAGCTTAAGGGTCCCTCATATAGTTGCATTTTTGGGCATAAGTGTTTGTGTACGTATATACCGTATGTTTCCGCTACCTAAAAGCTTTGAAATTCTTTCTATTTTAAATTACTACTATATAATATGAAATATATACTTTTTCATTATGGGGATCTAATAATATATACCCCTTTGTTATTATTTTAGTCATGTCTTCCCCTACCCCTAGGAGATATCGTTGGGAGATTGTTTACCTCACTGGACCCGCGAAGTTGGGTGACTTTTGAGAGAGAAAATTCAAACCCAAGCGAGGCTCAACGTAAGTTTATTTCGTTTTCTACTGATGCTTTGCTATAATCGAGGATTGCTTTTATATTTTAGGTCACGATGTGACTTCTGTTTCGTTTGGTCGATTGGGATTTTATGGCTCGTTAGATGGATTATCATGTTTGAGTTATATTTGGATTATTATTAAGTGCTATGTGTAGATGTGTGTTATCATATGCAGTTGTGTGGTCTTTAAAGTAAAGTTATACGTGCGAAAAAAGTGCAAGTAATTATACTGTGTGGTCTTGAAAGTAAGTATACGTGTGAAAAAAAGTGCAATTATAATTATGGTCACGAAACATAATGATAAAGGCAAAACATACGTGGACTTGTGACATTTGATTGCAATTGTATTCATTGTTCGCTTGTAGTGTATTATGTAAGGATGTAAGTCTGGAGGTGTAGATGGCAGTGTAGATGTGATGTGAGATACGTCGTAGTTCAAAAGAAGTCCCAAGCAAGCTTAGAAGAAACTACGGCGTAGTTGCCCCGATTCAACTACGCCATAGTTATCAAGAGTTACCAAAGAAGTCAAGTCTAGTCACAACTACGGCGTAAGACACCTGCTCAAACATTGGATGCAATCCAAACTATGGCTGACCATTCAAATAAATGGCACGTTGGAGTCAACTAGGGAAGAGGGGACTATGATAGCCTCAGATGGATTTACAGCTACCAAAATAAATTAGATAGTATTGAGAGAGATTGGAAGAAATTAAAGAGAATGTGGCATGAATCCAAGTAGGATGTGGAAAACTGTGGATGAGTCACATGACAAGGGAATGTCCGCTTAATAAAGAGGTTAACAGCGTCGAGAAAGTCAAGTATGGAGAGTTCAGACGACCCTTCCCAAATAACAACGGGAACGGTGATAAATATCATGTAGGTCCACCAAGATACTACACTCATGTTGATAATCGCTCGCCTTTCGGTGAGAAGAAACCGAGCCTTGAGGAACTAATGAACAAGCACCTTGAAGAGTCGACACGAAGAAGAGCGGAAATGGAAGAGTGGATGAAGAAGCTTTCGGAGAACACGGATTTAAATACACGAAACCAAAATGCTTCATTAAATAATTTGGAGACACAAATTGAGCAACTAGCAAAAGATTACCAAGTAAAGGTTGCCAATGAAGTTCCAAATTTGTCAGTTGGCCACTGCAAGGCGATTTTTGCTAACGACAACGTACCAACCGATGAGACCTCCTCGAATGGAACTAATGAACTCCATGGAGTGTTTTTTTATTTCTGACGATAATGTGCAGGTTCCTAAGGAAACAAAGGAAGGGCCACAAGAAGTGTTACAATGCCAACTACCACAAAAAAAAAAAAATCCAGGAAGTTTTACTCTTCCCTGCACATTCGGTAGTTTGAAATTTTATGCAATCGCTGATTTAGGAGCTAGTGTTAATATCTTGTCAAGATCAATGTTTAACCATCTTAAATTAAAAAATCTTAAAGAAACTAATCTGTCGGTTGAAATGGCAGATATGGCAAAAAAGGCTCATGTAGGAATAGTGGAAAACGTACTGGTGAAAATTGATAAATTTTTATTTCATTCTGATTTCATGATTATTGATATGCTAGGTGACCCTAACGAAACTATGATAATAGGTAGACCATTACTTGTCACTATTCATGATAGGATTGGTGTTTTTGATAAGGAAATTTTGTTAGGAGTTGGAGAGGACATAATTGTTTTCGATATGAATGGAAATGTGTATCATCCGATTTTCCTTATCAAAAAAGTATGCATTGTCAATGAGGTCCAAGAGGAAAAATCATTTAACCCTCTTGAAATAGGCGATGGTCTTTTCTTATGTAATTCCCCTTCGTGCTTAAAAGTCAAAAGGATTAACCACATATGTAAAACAAATCAAAACAACGAAGATACTCTTGTTTGTAATAAGGTGCAGGAGCAATACGAAGGAGAAAAAAGGATGACTACCATGACTGAATCTAAGGCAAATCCGCTTAACTTATGATGCATTATGTTAAACGATTCAGGTCTTAAGAAATGGTGAGTTTGAATTTTGGCCGACTTGTGACCCAAGTTTAAAGGAATGCAACGGTGGAGATAGAATCCATGGACTGGATGAACGGGGAACTTAAAGAAGTGGGAATGCAATCGTGATGATGAAAGAAGAAACGAGAAGGGAAAGGAAATGCCATTCTTAGATCTTCTACTGATAAAATACAGGAATAGCAAAATTGACGACATGGTCAGGGCAAGAAGGTACATTGAATGGTGTGCTGAAAATAATAAACAACAGGTCTATGGAAGCACTCCCATTCCATACCATGGAGGGTTCACTGATCTGATTCATCAGGAAGATCCGATGTTAAGCATGAAATCCTATTTCCCTAATACTTCACAGGAGAACCAAATTAAACCCTTACCGAGGAACTACTCATTTAAGGAATGGTTGAAGCTTAAGATCGGGCATACAAATGCCAACAAAACAGTGAAGAATGCAGTGCTAAACGAATGGGTCCTGGATTGTTTTGAGGACGAGTCGAAAACTAGTAAAGACTTATTTTCAAGAAGTTTTGAAGAGTATAAGTTGGTATTTGATATTGAGATCGAACAATTGGCAAATGAATACGAGCTAGGCATAGGAAAGAAAGGGTACGTCCTGGACGACATATGAGAAAAATGTGAACAGGTCCATGGAGGAACAATGTACTCGTAGCACGATGAAGGATTTGAAGAAGAAGAGCGTTGGGAAAGTGGTTTAGACTAGAAATACTATGACCCACCTCAAGTGTGTGTAGAAACATTCGAGGTAAAACGATACACATTTGAGAACGAAAGAAAATTTGTCTGTGTAACCAAAATGTTAGATGAGGACTTGCCATTAGGACGAGTGAATGGGTCAATGTTAAAGGGAATGATCCGGAAGGAGATGGACATAGCAAGAAGTGTCCAAAGGGAGACGTAGACCCGTTATGAGTCTAACTTAAAGACTCGGTAAATAAACAAAAGTGTTTGTCGAGAGACAACCCGTCTTGTATCCTCATCCTTCATTTAATTTTTGCATTTAATTTGATTTTGTATTTTTCTAACTTTGTTTGCAGGTTGCTACAGCCAAGAAATCGATAATCGAGATCACCTCGGTTAGTAGCTAAATGAGTAAAAAGTAGTTGCAGTGTGCAACTACGGCGTAGTTGGGTACAATAATTACGCTGTAGTTAAGCCACTTTCGCAAAAAAATATTTTCAAAGCTATAGCTACGGTGTAGTTTAACCCTTTAACTACGTCGTAGTTGATCTGGGAACCTTATGGCTTATTTTTATTCATATAACTACGGTGTAGTTCCACCTTTGGACTACGCCGTAGTTCAACCCTGCAAACATTAATTATTTTTAAAATAAGTTAGAATTTTACAAAACCATGTACTTTTAGTAGATGAACTTTGTGGGTGTATTCACTGGAACCTCGGGCCATCGAGTGGTTTAAAAAGCTTGTTGCATATGCTAAATGCAACCGTGATTCGTACAAAAGTGAGTTAGTTTTCCATATTTTGTATTTTTGAACCATTTAATGCATTAGGTTTGATAAGTGATTTCAGGGATACGAGGTTGCTCAGGATTTCCAAGGCAGGGTCGTCATGTTTGATACTAAGCTCCGGTTATTGCAGTAGCATTTACTCAGTGGAGTCTTTCGTTTTAATTTTACTCTTGTTTTTAATTTTCATTTCTTTAATTGTACAATAGGGACATTGTGCAAACCAAGTGAGGAGATAGGATTATAATTACCACTTGACCTATAATTGCCTTTGATTTTCTAGTTTATTTTGAAAAATTATGCCATTTTTAAAATTTTATGACATGTTTTTCAATACTAAAACTAGAATAGATCCTTGCTAAGCACAAATTACCCTTTATTTCCATTTGTGAGATTTTCCTGATACTCTATTTTCATATGTTATTACATAAATCCACCATATATGAGTGTGCCAGTAGTATTGTAAACTTTAGAACTTTGTCTGTACATCATTTCGAGACCTAATTGAATGATAGGGATAAATAGTTTAATAAAGGCACCATTATAGGATTTACACCTAAATGAGCCCATATGTGTATTGTTGTGTGCGTTTATCGACTTGTCACACTGACTTGTCGACTCCATCGTGATAAAACCTTTGTTGCACATTATTTTTAAGTGCAAAATACCTCTAGAATAATCCTGTTTGAGCTATTCCTTATGTAAACCCGCAGTTTCGGTTATGTTTCGTATCACTATTAAACCTTAGCCTACCCCTGTAGTCTGTTAAATTCAACGTTTTGAGCAGTTACTGGACTGATGAGAACTATGGCTCAGGTGTAAATGGTGCTTAGGGTATCATGGTTTATATGCAAGGACCTATCATTGAAGACCCCCCGTATCACTAATACTTTCGACATTGCTTATCTTAAGTGGGGGGATGTTTATCATTGTTATTTTCTAGAGAAGTTCTATCTTGTAATGTAAAAAAATATAGTAGTATTTCATTTCACACCTTTGTAGCACTATATTATTGCATTAAGTGTTGGTTATCGAATAAAACGACATGCTTTGTCCTCTTATGTATGATAGGGAAGATTCTGAGTTGGTACGTTTATAAACCAACCACTTCACTAAAGGTTGGGCTAGTATGAGTCTGCTTCATCAAAAGTGCATAACTTTACATCTATATCACCAATACTAGCCCATTATTATTGATTATCAGATTTTCAAACTTTGAAGTTCGAGCTAATGGAAGGATAGTAGTCCAGTGATGGGACAAACAAACCGATGTTTTAGACTATTTGTTTTGTGTTCATTTTATTCAACACCAAATATATATGCATACCATGTCTTATCCTGCCCTATAATGATTTTAGCCTTTAGCTTGCTCGAGTTAAAGAATGAGCAATCACATGTGTCTCGCTCATAGATTTGGACGATCATGTGTAGTTTTGTCGCCTTGTGTGGAACATTGGTATCGGTTAAGATCTTTCACCTGTTTAAACATATGTGTGTCACCCATGTTGCCTTTAAGAGCTATTTAGACTTTAACTCTAGTTGGTGTAGATTTTTGTACTTTCTAAGCTTATGATAGAATACATGGTATGACAATGCTATTGAGTGATCATCCTAAAATGAAACACTTAGACTAATGAGAGTTGAGTAATTTTGGTCCTCTTTTCTTGAGGTGTTCGACTTTGGTATTTATAACATAGGTAATTTGTATATTCATATCTCCCGAGTCAAATTAAGGGATATCTTTTTAGTAATTATTCAAACAGGTCTACTGAAGGGTAAGTAGAAGTCAAGTGAGGAGGGAGGGGATATTTGATAACATCAAATACTTGATACCTTTTTGCATCAAAATCCCTCATAAAACGTTCATAATTATCTCTTTATGATTAGAATATGTACTTAATCACCTTATATTTTTTTTACAGGAAAATATGAACGTTGGAGCAGAAAGACATTGGAATTGGACGAATAAACTGAAGAAGTTATGCTACCAAGACATAACTATGACGTGGTTACCACTTTGAACTATGCCGTAGTTCAAAAGAAGTCCCAAGCAAGCTTAGAAGAAACTATGGCGTAGTTGCCCCGATTCAACTAAGTCGTAGTTACCATGGAGTACTAAAGATGTCAAGTCTAGTCACAACTACGACGTAGTTGGCCACTTCAACTACGCCGTAGTTACACTTAGCCTGCAAAAGGAAAGCCTGACTCAGCATAACTACGGCGTAGTTTATACCCTCAACTACACCGTAGTTGAGATGAATAATATTAATACAACCCTAATCTCATCTCATTCGTATCATTGACTCACAGAAGAGTTCTAGAGAATATCTAGGGTTTTCAAGGAGATAGAAATTCGGCTTTAAGGGAGAGATCACTTTACTTATTTATTATATTATTCATTCATTACAGAACCTGTAAGACGATAAGGTTTTCTCAATCCATGAGTTCTTCTATTATTTCTTGTGTATTCTGTAGCATGAGTGGCTAAGCACTTTAAGTGCTAGCCTTGTTATGATTTTGTTATGGTTTTGATGTTAGTTTCCTGTTGAATTATCGTTTATAGGATATCCTTATTGCCTGTTGCATGATCCTC
>BQNB010167525.1:0-13987 GCA_026074375.1 Tanacetum coccineum
GCTGTTAAGCCTACAATAAGCTCGGCGAGCTTATTGAAGCTTATTTCGAGCTTATTGGGCTTTTGAGCCCAATAACTTAACCCGATAAGGGTGTTGAGTGTTTTGGTCCCTTCCTAGTGCTTTTCCAGCTTGCATTTAGCCGAAACAACAGTTTTCTTTTCAGCTTATTCTCATTAAGCCAATAAGCTAATAAGCTCTCAATTTGGGCCGGTCTTGGGCCCGTTTAGGCCCGATAGGGTTTTAGAAGTTCTAGATGGGTCCATTGGGTTCTATTAGGTCCAATAAGCACTTAGGGGGCTCGTGGCTTATTTAGCTTATTCAATAAGCTAATAAGCTCACTGTTGGGCCGATTGGGCCCGATAGTGACCCGGTAAGGTTCTAGGGGTCGGGGCTCGGCCCATTGGTTTCATTTCTTAGGGTCTACTAGCTTACCTAGGCTTATGATAAGCCTTACAAGCGGCTTAAGTTCACAAATAAGTCGTCCTAGCTTATTGGTGGCTTATGGGCCTTGTGGGCTCACGAAGGTGGGTCGTGAAGTCCAACACGGGCCCGAATGGTTCACTAGCATCCCATATATGTTTCGTTAAGTCGTCTAGCACAAATCCAATGTGTTTAACATTTTGAAGTCGTGACCCGCGACATGCGCACGTTCTTTATTGTCGAAAATATGTTTCCATGCCTTTATGTCGCGGCTACAACCCTAGTTTACGTGTAGTTTTGTGTAAGGCACCTCATAAGGTTGCATTGTGACAAGAGAGTGTGCGTGAACCATGCATGGGTCGAACCATGCATGTTTCACGTAACCTTTGAGTTTTAAACTCGACTATACGCGAAAACTAGAAATGGATTAGCGGTAATGAATATGAAAGACCACGTAGGGGACATAGAGTAACTTACAATGGTCCTAGTGCCTTGTTTGCGAATTGTGACGCAAACCCGATTCGTTACACCCAAACGTGTATAATGTTAAGCTTCAAAGCTTGGTACACCCTTATACCCGACCCTTAGCTCTGCGCACCCTTATAACAAACCTTGTACGTGACTTTAGAGGTTTTCCCTAAGTCCTTAGTGACCAAAGTGTGTCGCGTTTGGTTTGTTTACTTGTAACCCGATAGTATAGAGGGAAAACAAAGTGGTTCTTGGCTTGAGAGAGTTTAAAGGCGTTTGTGGAAAGGTATTTATGTGGGTTGTGGAGGTGTATTTATAAGCACTAGACCTTGTTAACTTTCCTAGTCACGAAAAACAACTAAACCGAGCTAGAGGGGGCGGTTTTTAGGATTTCTAGTTGATTACTCATGGTTTTATGCTAAACCACTCTAGTACAAGTTTTAATGACTTAGGAGATGTACAAGATTTGCTTAGCTAGCAAATCTCTTGGGTTTGTGTTCTTTCTTGTTGGTTCGCGGCACAAGGAGGGCAAGAGAAGCAAAGTTGGGGTGTTTTACCATTGTGTTATAGTTCATTAGGGAACATTAGGGAACAGATTTAAATTACCTAGCCTAAGTACATGTACCTTTTAAGGATCATTAGTAAGATTTACTAGTAAGAAATTCACCAAGGACGATTTTTGTGTAAGTTACTTGCCCAATTTCGGTTACCAAGTGATATAAACGTAAGACTTGATTAAGTTTTGTGTTTAGGTTTTTAAAGTGGGTATTGGTTTGAGTCTAGGTATGTCTAGGTATTTCCGGGGTGCGTCTAAATGTATTTTATCGCGAAACGTAACCCTTTTACGTGACCAATAAAAATAAAATACTCAAAGTACAATAATTATTCTTAAAATAATTATTCCTTACTTGTTTGATGTAAACCTTAATTTATTTGGTGACCGTTTACATTTATTGATTATTTTACGTCTTCGCGGACTTATCTTAAAAGTTTAAACATTAAAAGTAAACGCGTATGGGACTAAAATAAATAGTGATCATTAACATAGTCGTATAATGACACGAAAATGAGAAATGTTACAGTTCTCCACCCGTAGAAGATTGGGTACTCAATGATTAATGGACCTGTCGTAGATGAAGAAGACGGTTTCGGTGAAGAGTTGTGGGGTATTTTTGTTGAACGATCTCACGTTCCCATGTGAACTCAGGGCCCCGCATAGAGTTCCAGAGAACCTTAACCAGTGGTCTCCGGCTTCCCTTCAACCGTTTGATCTCCCATTCTATGATTTCAACGGGCTCTTCCACAAACTGGAGTTTTCGTCACATGAATTCATTCTAACGGCCATGTTAATGGTTCATCGGGCATAACATTTCTTCAGACTTGATACATGTAAGCTGTGGTGAAACTCTCTCAACTCTTGAGGAAGTTCCAGCCTGTAGGCAACCTTTCCAAAACCTTTGGATAATACTTTGAAAGGTCCGACGTATCTCGGCGGTTCAGATTGCCCGCACCAGCCTCTACGAACCGTACGACTCCTTTCAGGGTGGAGACCATTGAGCATACTCCCCCCCATACCCCCCCCCCACCCCTGTCTCCAACATTCAAAACTTCCTTGCCTTTCGCTTCCGATCGGCCGTAGCTCTTTTGTCGATCTGTGCCGCTTGCATCTTTGCTTGATCAGCGACGATTCTTTTCTGTTGTTTCTTTGGGAAGATTTAATTATCGGAACCAGTCAGTTGGGCTTCCCCAACACGGCACCAGCATAATGGAGATCGTACATTTTCGCCAATAAAAGAGCTTCATAAGCGGGCGAATTTATGCTAGCGTAATAATGTGATATTTGAAAAACTCGGCTCTTAATGGGCAAATGCTTATCCCAGCCTTTGCCCAAAGTCAAATCCGCATAGCACGTAGCATGTCCTCGAGAGTTTGAATGGTTCTTCTCGCTCTGGCCGTCAGTTCTGGAATGTTATCAGATGTGTCATGCTAATATCCGTACCCAAGCTTTTTGAAATGATCTCCAGAGAAATGCGAAGTGAATCTTCCAATTCACGATCACAGATATTTGAGTGCAGGTATTCCGTGTCTTGCCATATTCTGTTCAAGTACAATCTTGCAAGCTTATCCAACGGTTCATTCTCCGTATTGGCAAGAGTGAGCAGATTTTGTATGTCGATCCACAATCAACCAGATGGTGTCAAACCTTGTGACACGATAGGAAGTGTTAGTGTAAAGTCATTGTTTTATATTATTCCACTTCACTCGGGTTACTTCTGGTTGTACTAGCAACCTGATGGCTTTGATGTTAGGCCTTGACTCTTTGCAAATGTAAGGCATTTGCTATCATACGTGGCGATGTCAGCCTCCATGGTTGGCCACCAAATAATTTCTTCACATCTTGGTACATCCTTTTCTGTAACGGGTTGGAGTAGTAATATTTCGAACTTGTGTGATTCGTGCATAATCACGGATCTTATAGTCTCAATTAGCAAGGTACCCTAACTCCTGACAGTAATAAGCATAGAGTTCCATCGGCACGCGGTTCCAGTCTTTCCTTGGGTATATCCCTTCGGATCATACCTCCTACGTCTTCGTTTACAATATTCTCTGGTTTCTGGGCTTCGATCTGAGCTTCTAATATCCGTTTGGGAAGATCCAAACCAATTGTCATAACCAAAGCTCGAACCCGCAATGGTTCAATCCGTTCTTTACGGCTCAGCGCGTCGGCCACTACTTGCTTTCCATGATGGCTTACGATGTCACATTCGTTAGTCATCAGTAATTCTTAGCCAACGGCGTTGCCTAATGTTATGCTCACTTCTGATCGAGGTATGTGTTGTAGCACTTTTATGGTCGGTGAATACGGTGCATCTGGTTCCGTATAGTTATGTCTCATTATTTTAGGGCAATCACTAACGTTCCAGTTCCAAATCGTGATGTGGTGTAGTTCTTTCTCGTGAAACTTTTAAACTGTTAGAGGATATAAGGCAATTACCTTCTCTCTCTGCATTAACACCGCACCTAAGCCTTTGTGTGACGCATCACAGTATACCACAAAGTCTTCGCTCCCTTCAGGTAAAGCCAGAATTGGGGCACTGCACAACTTCTGCTTTATCAACTGGAAAGCGTTCTCTTCCTTTTCTCCCCAATCGAACTTGATTCCTTTCTGAGTAAGTTTCGTCATTGACTTAGCAATCTTCGAAAATCCTTCAATGAACCTTCGATAGTAACCAGCAAGACCTAGAAATTGGCGGATCTAGTGGTGTCTTTGGAGATGCCAATTCTTTTATAGACTTCATTCTTGGCCGGGGGGTGCCGGGTCTACATGTATGCCTCTACTATCAATGACATGTCCGAGGAATTGTACCTTCGGGATCCAAAACTCACATTTTGAAAACTTTGCGTACAACTTCTCCTCCTTAAGCAATTCCAAAATTGTTTTAAGGTGTTCTTCATGCTCCCTTTCGTTCTTTGAATAAATAAGTATGTATAGATGAGACAAATTACGAACTTACTCAGGTAAGCGTTTGCCAACTCGGTTCAGTGGTCATGAATACCGCAGGTGCGTCTCGTCAGTCCAAACGGCATAACCTGGAAACACGTAATGACCGTTTATCGAGTTCGAAATGCCCTATTAACGTCTTGGAACGTTCTTGTTATCGTACATCTAAGTTGGTTGGATACCGGATCTCAGATCTATCTTCGAATAAATGCTGGACTCTGAAGTTGAATCGAAACAAATCGTCTGATTATCGGGAGTGGATAACGATTCTTTATGTCAGTTTGTTATCAACTCGCGGGTAAGGTCTATGCCACATCCTGAAATGAACGTCCTTCTTTTTGAAAAATAACGAGGGGGCTCCCCCTAAGGTTGAGGAATGTTAGGCCTTATGACATAATACCCCTGTATGCAGAAAGCTCTGTAGTGTTTTGTAATTCCTTTCATTCGGATGGGGCCAATCGATATGGTGCTCGAGCTACGGGTGCAAGCTCCTGGAAACTAAGTCGATTTGAACCATTCCTCATCACGGCCCCTCTGGAGGTTGCGTGGAATAGGACACACACTATGCGGTCAAAAATCTTGGGAAAACAGATATTCGGGAAAACAATCTCAGGAAGATTGGTCTACGTCCCTCTACTTATATTGCTTTCACTTCAGACCTTCGCTTCACTATCATTCTTGGCGGAGTCTTTATGTGCATACCAACATAAAATGACTAGGAAATCCATTGGCCATCGTAACTCTTGAGCTTTTGAATATGAGATAATACACGGCCGACTCACTCCCCCCCCCCCATCCCCCCCCCCCCCCACCCCCCCACCCACACCAGGCGATTCCTCTACCGTTGCTATTTCGTTTCTGCGAAAAAGTTAAAGTTTTCATTTCGTAGGGAACTTGAACAAGTTTCTCATCGCATACGATCCACCGGTGATACCTTTTTAAACCAGTCCATGCCGATAATGACGTCGAAACTACCCAGTTCTACTGGCATTAGATCTATTGTTGAAATGATGGTCTAAGAAATTTATAAGGTGCATCATCTATAATTGTTGTTTAATCGGCGACTAACTTTTCCATCAGCTAACTCGACGTCTTAACAAGTTTCAAATGAAGTTGGGGCCGTACTGTTTATTCAAGGACACTAAATGTAGTGGATAATAAAAATTCCTATACGCAACACAGTGTCGATAATAACGATAGATGCATCAGTGGTTTTATTTAAGAGGAATACCCACTAGAATACCGGTGACGACATTTGCACAAGGTTCTGGTGCATTTCCCCTTTCTTGCATTTCAATGCATAGACATCCTTGTGCATTCCACCATTTACTCCGTTTTTATTCTTCAGTTTTGGACATTCTATTTTTGAAAAGTTGTCCTGGTGCTCCACACTCAAAAAACGTTCCCTTTGGGGAGTTGCACCATTGACCTTCTGTGTGTTAGCAACTTTGGTGTTAACAGTACTCCTGACAATCGCGATGCAAAAGTGTCCTATTTGGTTGCACTTTTGTGACACCTTTGAGTGCACCGGGCCATTATGGTGAAGATTGGCAACTTGTTTGCACTTGGGCAAGATCCCCCATATTGCTTCCTTTCGCCTGTCCCTATGTTGTTGGCATTTGCGGCATTCTGCACTTTTGAAGGGTTGCTGTGGGTGTCGTGGTGGTTTCTGGATGAATCATCAGCTTTCCTTTGTTGTCAGATTGCCTTTCTGCATAAGGTGATAAGTTTCCGATCATCAAGTCATTGGCCACACTCAATAGTTCTCATCCATGTTTTGGGTTTAGCCAGCTTTGACGTTCCCATAAATTGTTGTCAGGTAGTTCCACTGACGGTATTGTCAACTTTCTCAGTTTCGTTGGCGAACAATTGGTAATACAAGGTTAACTTTGGATGTACGTTTTCAGTGTATGCTGGTACGTCGATACCCTTGACTTTTAGGTTCACCTAGCTCGATTTACAGTTTCTTGTACGTCTATCACCCTGGTGGACAATACTTTACGTCATCTTTCTCTTTGAGTACTTTCCCAAGTCAATGCGCATATGCCTCTGGACCTAAGAGTTCTTATCTGGACCACTTTCCACCAAGTCAGAGCAGCAACCCTAGCTGGAGGGCAGGTGGCAAACTTTACTTGGTTCTCCACGGCACACTACCACTGATATTAAAAACGTCTCCATCTTTTCGAATCCATCGGGCGTTGCTAACCCCGACTACCGCATTAAGCCCCTGTGAAGGTTTTCAATCAAGGTTGGCACTTATGAAATCAACGTAAACTCAAGGTGCCGCGCAGTTTGCAGTTTCATCGAGTTCTCTCCGTGCGAACTGTGGGCTTCCATCCCCATTGGGTTGAGATTCGAAGAGAGCTTGAGCGATCATTGCTTTGGATGGATTAGGTGGGTTATGTTGTTGGGTTTGGTGTGTTGACTGGAGTGTTTTTCCTCCTTCTTGTTGTAGGGTGCCCCATTGAATTTGTACTAGATCACAAAAGACAAAACATGAGGTTATATGACAGAATATAATAATATATAAATGAGATATTCCACACAAGAGAGGTACTATAGTTCTAGGGTGAACACATCCATTTCATTCATAACTTTGCAAACCCAATTTCGCTAAAATCCCCACACAAAAATTTTACATGACATAAGTAGTTTGGAATCACACCATAATAAATACAAAGATGTCTAAGGGCTAGACAGCGGCGTGAACCCTAATTACTATAACATGCCTGTACAATGACCTAGCCAAAATACATACATTAAATCATAGTTGTGGGACTATCGGGCGTCCCAGATCCCATCCTGGTGTTCCGGAATCCTACCTCTGGTAATGGCGTCAGCTGTCTCCGCTGCTCTCGCTGTGCTAACAACTCAACTGCATGTCGCCTCATCTCTCGCCTCTTATCTCTGATGACTCGGAGAGTACTCTACTTATCTGTCCCTGACGCCTACGATCTAGTCTTCTCGAAGTGCTGTCAAGCAGTCTTCGTTGCTTATGAAAGCGGAAGTCTGTGTACCTGGTGCTGTGTCTGAATGATGAGAAATCTGCAGCTGTCAGCTTGTGTCTGGTGTATGCTGTAGATACGGTCTCATGTGCATACACTCATGATCACGATGAGTTGAAGCTCTGATGCAGTCGCCTGGCTCAATCCTATCGAACGAGCACCAAGCCTCAGCGGGAAGCATAGGACTAATCTCCCACCATCCATTCGGTCTCTGGAGAAGTCATCCTTTTCACCCCATAAGTAAATCGACAAGCTGAGAGTTCATATAACACGCTGTGTTATACGAGACCTCCTTTCGCTATGAGCATCCTCTAGTAGAGCATACAAGTCCTGTGTATCACGCTCATGGAGCTCAGCAAGATCCCACGACACTAGTGTTGACCTCTCCCTTGGTCTTAGGTGCTATCCCTGGAATGGCCTCTGCCGGATTCTACCAAGTAATCCCTAATCCCTGTTTCCTACATCTCTAATCCCTGTCGCCTCTCTCATCAGCATATTACCGTGCTGACAATAAAATATCTATTCCCATAGACCTCTGACTGTTATAGCAGTGGAACTCTCTCCGATCTCATATCTGGAGCGTATAGTGGACAAATGCAACCTCTTGCGGGGAGGCTGCTCAGACTCGGGAATATCATCCCTACGATCAACAGGTGATGGTATGGGTAGAGATGGTGGTAGTGGTGTATTGAGGTGGTGCGGGTAATGCGGGTGTAACTGCATTCAAATGAGAGATTGGTGTGGATGCTATCCTGAGTGTATGGGTTTCGGGTTAGGCACCAGATGATGGTGGTAAGGTGGTGAATGAGCAGATGGGAGCACATGCAACCTAGCAGGCGCGCTCCTGCAGAGGGTGGTGCTGTGAGATGGGTGGTGATGGGTGATGGGTAGTCATGGACAGAACAGTCTCTCAACTCTGCCTCTGTATGGAAGGGATATGGAAGTCTGGGGATCGGAATGGTAATCCTAGACCCCAATTGTAATGACAGTGGAGGGTTTTGGTGGTAATAGGCTCTGTTCCCTCAGGTGGGGAAACAGCTCATCAATCAGGTTATGATGGTAGTCAGTAGAGTCAGCCGAGCTAAAGTCGCTCATCACTCCTCCTCGTCGTCCTCATCCTCCTCGTCATCATCCCCTTCGCATGGCGTCATCCCAAGATGGTCGCCTTCATAATCATCTTTCTCCATCCATTTCCATCATTCCACCGTCATAGGGATAGTCAAACGGGACATCTCTGCCCTCATCATCCTAGTATCATTGGATCTCCTCGGATCGACTCAGTAAGTATCCAGGGTGATCTCAGCAGTGGGTGAGTAACAGGTGGTAATGGCTTGTTCCTTCAGCCGGATCTCAGTGGTCGTCCTCCAATGGTCATCTGGACTCCGGGATATTTTAGGCTCCGGCACATTGTTTGGGTCTTGTGCCAGTTCATGACATAGGTTCAGGCGCTCATCCTCATACCTGTGGAATTGGTTGTATTGTAGACTTCATTCGGAACCTAGTATAAAATCCTAGGTGACGGAGTGGGGGCCTGGCCTGGCTTGTAGCGGCGGTCCGTGGTTTTCTAGTACGATGACCCCGTGGTATCCTCCCTCCGATATCCCCTAATAATCGGCTCCCCAGAAAGCTACTGCGGGCTCGGCAGTCTGGTTGTAGTCGGATCCCTTGGAAGATGTAAGTAACATCTGACGTCGCTGAAGACATGGTTACTGCAAAAAGTAAAAATAACTTACTATGTATTACTTATTAATGAAAAAAATTTGATAAGTTATGTTTGTAAGGCTTTAATAATATGGCTCGTTATAGTAATATAAGTTAATATCATTTATATACACGTTTAGTAATAAGGTAAGCACTTAGTACCTACACTATATGACTATGGCTAGCTTGTTCATGTAAGCATATATGCTCTTGACGTAAACAGGTAATGGATGTATGTTCCAATTACAATAATCCCATTTTGTGAAACTAGTTTGAAAGTGGTTATAGTTCACAGAAAAACTTTTGGACCTGGTTCTCTTTAACCTTGCTCTGATGCCAATCTGTAACACCCTCAAATTCTGAGTATGCAGCGCAGCGGATTGTTGAATACTTCCGAGGGCGTTACATTATGGGTCAATAGCACAAGATACAGAGAACGGGACATACTAGGCGTGCCGTTGAAAAAGATACATTGGATTAACAAAATACTTGTTTGTTACATAAGCTCATGTCTTCAAATGGTTCAAAAAAATAGATAAAGATTATGTTTATAACATTTGCCCCAAGTGTATTAAGACCCAAATAATTAAGTGTTGACTCTTCAATTATTGACTCCAATGATCAACGCACCTGTGCCTTATGACTGAAAAACATGCTTAAAACGTCAACATAAAGTTGGTGAAATTCATAGGTTTATGTTAATCATTTAGTTGGACGCAGATTTCAAGTGTATGATTCACTAAACAGATGCAAAATCATAAAGTATAATTACGTTTCCTAAGCTCATGACCACCCGAGGGCTCGAGACGTATATGATATGCAATTATAAATTGCAACTGGTGTTCGTGAATGATGTTTGATAACATGCAACATCCAAATTCGACATGGTATGCGTTCGTTCCAGTGATACGCTAGTCACCCGAACGGGGAGACTTATAGTGTCAATCAATAATAGATCTATCCACAAATTCGCGGCGTCCGCACCAATGTAATTTCCTACTACATCTATGCAATTAACAGTTCTATGATCTATGGTCATAAGAGGGGTTATGGATATCTTAGGCAACATGTATGCATGGCATAAAAGTAACACTTGCGTCAAGTTTGTAAAACAGCATGTGTTCTCACACCCCAGGATGTAAATCATTTTAAATAATTATTAAGCATGGGCTATGAAACTCAACCATAGCTGGGTAGTTTTTCCTCTGAATGATAACAAATATTCCAAGTAAGCAGTGGATCACACCGTTAAGTACCTAAGTAAGTACGGTCAAGTCTTAGTTTGCATATTTAAACTAATGACTCATGGTATAGACTAAATCCCATTTAAGTTTATATATACCGTGATCACTTGTGCGGTAATGCACAAGATCATTGTATTTATACCGTCGATGATTCTCGAGAAACGTGAAATCATTATTAATAAATATACTTTATTTATTAAATTGTTAACAAATAGTTCGATGTCCGAATATATAATGTTCGACCGACGCGTTAAATGTTTCACTTTCGTTTCATAAACGTACCCGTAGGTTTTTAGTTATTACCTTTTAGTCCTTAGGTGTATAAACATATACTTTTTATATTTTAAACCTTCCGGTTTCGAAAGTGTCATAACTAGTCCTTTAACTTACGAAATTTATAACTTAGATCCTTATGGTTTTAAAATATTCCAAAACAGTCCCTGGAGTTATTGTATTTCGAAAATAACCAAACTAACCCCCTTATGTTTCGAAGACTACATTTTTAGTCCCTTGAGTTGTGAAAGTGCCATTCTAATCCCAATTAAATCCCGACAAATGGCATTTGGCCTTATTTAGTCCCAATAAGCCAACAAAAATTATTTCGGCTCAAAATAAGCTATCCGAGCTTATTTTTGGCTTAACGGGCCTTATTGGGCCCGTTAAGGTCCGTTTAGCTTTTTAGAGGTCCGTTATAGATTTAATAAGTCTAAGTATCGTTAATAAGCTCAATATGGTGGTGTTAAATTAAAAGAAGCTCGCGTGAGCTTTATGAAGCTTATGTCGAGCTTATGGATTTACTGGGGCCACCATTAGCTTTACCCGATTGAACCCTTATGGTTTCTTAGGATTTAGATTATTTCCCATTTGTTAATTAGTTAATAGGTTTCATTTTCAGATTATTTAAAATAAGCAAATAAGCTTCCTTTATTGGGACGTTTTTGGGCCGGTCTAAGGCTTCCGATAAGAGGTTATTTAATGTCTTAGACCTTTCCCTAGTCGCCTTTTACTATTCGCGATTTGGCCGAAACAACAGTTTTCTTTTCAGCTTATTCTCATTAAGCCAATAAGCTAATAAGCTCTCAATTTGGGCCGGTCTTGGGCCCGTTTAGGCCCGATAGGGTTTTAGAAGTTCTAGATGGGTCCATTGGGGCCCGTTAAGCTTATTTAGATCCAATAAGCACTTGGGAGGTTGTTTTGCTTATTTAGCTCAATCACTACCACACACTCTCAACCTTTATCCAATAAGCTAATAAGCTCACTGTTGGGCCGATTGGGCCCGATAGTGACCCGGTAAGGTTCTAGGGGTCGGGGCTCGGCCCATTATCATTATACGCAGTCTATTAAGCCCCTTTTAACTTGCATAAGCTGCGTAGGTTTTTACCAATAAGCTGTTAAGAGCTTATTGCTCATATTGGACTCGCAAATGGGCTAGTAAGCCCATTTAGGGATCCGGTTGGGTTTCTAATGAGTAAAGGCCCTATAACTAGACAACATAAGCACTTCAAATTATGATTAGCCGAGTTGCTTATTAATAATGCCGTGGCTTATAAATACGCCCTAGTTTGGGCCTTGTTGGGCTCGATACGAGGCACGATAAGGTTGAGTGGGTTTGAGTTTCATTTCTTAGGGTCTACTAGCTTACCTAGGCTTATGATAAGCCTTACAAGCGGCTTAAGTTCACAAATAAGTCGTCCTAGCTTATTGGTGGCTTATGGGCCTTGTGGCCTCACGAAGGTGGGTCGTGAAGTCCAACACGGGCCCGAATGGTTCACTAGCATCCCATATATGTTTCGTTAAGTCGTCTAGCACAATCCATGTGTTTAACATTTTTGAAGTCTGTGGATTCCAGCGAAATGCGGCACTGTTCTTTATTGTCGAATTTCAACAAAGATTGGGTGAGACATTTGCTGAAGCCTGGGACATTTTTAAAGATCTTCTAAATAAATGTCCCCGTCATGGCGTTTCTCCTCTCTATCAGATTGATACTTTCTATAATAGTTTAAGTCAATCTGATCAGGACTCTCTTAATTCTGCAGCTAATGGTAATTTTTTGACAAAGAATACCCAAGAAGCTTTGACTATTATTAAAAATAAGTCTTAAGTTCGAACTTCTAGAAATAAACATCAAGTTTCAAGTGCTAGTGGGAGCTCGACTCAAATTCTCATATTACCTCTTTTACTAAGCAAGTTGAAGCTCTTCTTTCTCTGCACCGACCAGTTAATTCTATACAAAACGGTTGTGAGACGTGTGGTGGTCCACATGCTTATTATGAGTGTCAAGCCGCCGGTGGATACACTCAAGAGGACATTTATGCTACAACGGGTACCTATAACCAGGGTGGTAATTCCTACCAACCCCAAGGTAATCGTAATCTGTGTAGCTATCGTTCTAATAATTACCTTGGGCCACCCAGCTTTAATCAGCCTAATTATCAGAATCAGGGAAACAATCAACTAAACCGAGCTAGAGGGGGCGGTTTTTAGGATTTCTAGTTGATTACTCATGGTTTTATGCTAAACCACTCTAGTACAAGTTTTAATGACTTAGGAGATGTACAAGATTTGCTTAGCTAGCAAATCTCTTGGGTTTGTGTTCTTTCTTGTTGGTTCGCGGCACAAGGAGGGCAAGAGAAGCAAAGTGGTTATTACCCATTGTGTTATAGTTCATTAGGGAACCATTAGGACAAGATTTAATTACCTAGCCTAAGTACATGTACCTTTTAAGGATCATTAGTAAGATTTACTAGTAAGAAATTCACCAAGGACGATTTTTGTACAAGTCACTTGCTCAATTTCGGGTTCCAAGTGATATAAACACAAGACTTGATTAAGTTTTGTGTTTAGGCTTCCAAAGTGGGTATTGGTTTGAGTCTAGGTATGTCTAGGTATTTCCGGGGTGCGTACAAATGTATTTTATCGCGAAACGTAACCCTTTTACGTGACCAATAAAAATAAAAATACTCGAAGTACATAATTATTCTCAAAATAATTATTCCTTACTTGTTTGATGTAAACCTTAATTTATTTGGTGACCGTTTACATTTATTGATTATTTCTAGTCTACGCGGTTTAGCTTTAAAAGTAAACATTAAAAGTAAACGCGTATCGGACTAAAATAAATAGTGATCATTAATATAGTCGTACAATGACACGAAAATGAGAAATGTTACACTATACAAAAGGACAAACTGGGGAGCACCCAGTCTAGGGCGCCCCCCTTAAATACATGGGCGGCCCCCTTATCTTTAAGGGGACCGCCCACCTATTTAAGGAGACCGCCCATAGGTAGACGCTCCTCCAGAATGTCCTATAAATACTGAAATTTTCTCCACTATTTTCTCACCTTTTGTAACCTTTGCCCTTTTGTGTTCTGAATATTTTATTAATAGTCCTTTGACTATTTGACTTTTGTCAGTTTATTCAGATTTTGTACCGTGTTGACGGTGGTGATTTTATGAGATATGTGATTATTTGAGGTTTATTGTGATGAATAATCATTTTTGAAAGGTATTATTGTGTTATGTGTATTCCTGGTGGTTTGACCCGTGAATTTTGAGAAATTCCGAAAAACGAGTCTGACACGTCCGTTAATGTCCAAATTGAATTTTGAAGGGTTTAAAGTTTAAATATGGCAAGTGAATACTCTA
>BQNB010167527.1:0-13987 GCA_026074375.1 Tanacetum coccineum
CGGCTATCGACAGAGAAATTTTTTTAGATTGTGAATTAAGAACTACCATTTGTGATCGCAATAGAAAAGTATCTGATTATGAAAATCAAATCTTTTCTCAACAAAACAAATGGAGAACTTAACAAACCATGTCAATTTTCTCAACTATGGTTTTGAAACATTCAAAAAAGAGTCGCTTGTAAAATATGAAAAGAACATCAGTGAAATTGTGGATTTGGAAAAAGCTAAAAAGAAAATTGAAAATATTGTTTTTAAAGTTGGTCAATCTGCTCAAACGATGCATATGTTAACCAAACCACAAAAAGTTATGATGAAACACACAAACGGCTTTGGGTTATCAAAATCCTTTGTATCTTTGTCAAGCTCAACGGTTACAACCTGCGTTATATAATGTAAAGTTTTGGTAGATAAACATAATCCTGTATTTGTGTGTGATTCTGAGGAAACATTGATACTTGTTGAAGAAAGTCGGTTAAAAATGATTGAAAAACAAACTGAACTTAAAGCTATACCGATTGATTACTCAAAATTAAATAAACTTTACGAGTATTTTGTTCCATAAAAACAATTGTCCGCAGAACAACTTTATTGCTCTTCCACACCAAGTGTTTCTGAAAACATTTCAAAACCCACTAATGTTTTTCATAAAAAACTCCCATCAACCCGTCAAGTACTCAAAAATCTCAAAAGTGCATGAGATCTTCTCACAAAGTTTGATGACTACATTAAAAGGAGAACTACTTTATCTCCTCATGAGATCGGTAGATGGGAGCAATCGGACATTAAAGGGGCTTTTAAAAGGATGTCATACCATTTTCTAAAAACCTAAAACAAACTTTCAAACTTTTTGAAAAAGGATTTATTGTAGAGGTTAAAGAAATGAAAGACATTTTTGAACAAATAGAAGATGAAGTTGAGCAATGTTCTGTGGCAAAGAAATGTTTTAAAATTGAAAAGAAACAACTTTCAATTAAAAACGAACGACTCTTAGAAGAAAATATCGCTAGTGATATTAAGGGCACTTACTTGAGTTCATTGAATGAAGTTGATAATTGTGAAAAGTGTAAAAGTCTTGACATTGTGCTTTTAGATCTTCAAGAATCAAACAAGTCATTGTTTGAACTAAGAAAACGTTTTGCAAAACTTAAGGAATATAATATTTCTCTTGACATTGTTTTTCAAAATCACAAAGAAAACATGATTTGTAATGATTCTCAAACAAAAAATAAACAGTTTTTGGTTAATACAATCAATAATCAATCTTTTGAGGTAAATGATCTAAAGGTGCAATTACAAGACAAAATACACGTAATTAATGAGTTGAAAAATCAGTTAGCTCAATTACATGGAAAGGGTCCAGTGACTCAATGTGAATCACCAAACTTAGATTCTAAGATTCAAAAAATAGAGGATGAGAACGTGTCTCTAGCTTTTCAAGTCTCTTCCTTAGTCAAGGAACAAGAACATAATAAGTTAGAATATAAAAAGCTGTATGATTCAATCAAGCAGGCACGAGCAAAAACCAAACTTCAAACTGACTCTTTGCAACAAAAACTAAATAATCAGATTTCTGAAAACAACAAGTTAAGAGCACATTTAAAAGGAAAGTTTTCTAAATCTCAGTTGAATCAAAATGGTACAAGTGTGAATACTAAGCTTTCTAAACCTCCAACTTCAGGAACTAAACTTTATTTAGCAACTCCGCTTCCTAAATCAAAGGTTATTCCTAAAGTTGTTGAGAAAAATGATTTATCAAAACAGTCTTCACACTTGACTACCAACAAGATAATTAAAAAATGCACTAAAGTTCTTGCCCCAGGTTTGCTTAAGATTGAAACTAAGCCAATAAATGCATACTTTAAGAATAATAGGGTTGTGCATAGAGATTATCTAAATACCACCAAGGAGCACGTAGCAACACTACAGGAATTATTAGAGGAAGGTAAAGCGTTAAAACCTTTAGATGAACATATAGGTCATGCCTCTAAGTTTGTTGAGTGAATTCAAGAACTATTAGTGTATGTTAGTGCCTTATGCCCTTTCACTTAAAGCGGGAATGAAAAGTGGGCTCCCGCTACAAGTCATACAACGAACGATAAGACCTACGTAGATGCCTCTAGAACAAAACCGACAATTAAGACAATCACACAAAAGCATGCAGTAAAGCAAAACATTCGAAAGACTAACAACACAATGTTGCCTTCTACAGGAAGAGTAAGCTCTACTAATGCTAGTGGATCAAAGCCTATGAGCAATACAAAGAATGATAGGATCCAACAAACATCAAGTAGAAGCAAGAAGAATAAAGTATAAGCCCAACTTAGGAAGTTTAAGTTTAGTTCAAATAAGAACAATCATGTTTATGATTGTAATGCAAATATTAAGAATGTTGCTTTCTGAAAGAATTCTGCAAATGTTTTCTTATATTGTAATGAATGTTTGTTTTCTGCAAATCATGATGCTTATGTTGTTAAATATCTTAAAGATGCGCAAAAACGTAAAAAGGCTAAATCTGTTAAACAAAAAGAGAAGTTTGAATGGAAACCAACAGGACGGATCTTTAAAACTGTAGGACTTAAATGGATACCTATTGGTAGGAAATTTAACTTGGTAGGAAACCATGCCCCCTTCTTGTAATGACACGTCTACCATAGTTGTTCCCCCTGGGCACGTCTTAAAAACCATAGTAATTCCGGTTGATGAACCTTGTCCTAAACTTAGTCTTAGATATGCCAATGCCAGGGAATCTCTCTCTAGATCCATGATTAATATGGAATTTTATCCATTTAATATGCATGAATTCGGATTTGAGAGATTATTGTCTGATGACGAACTTCCACCCTAGAAGTTTGACTATCTAGGAGTTACTTAAGTTCACTAACAACTTAGAACCCAATCAAAAGTTGAGGATCCAAAATCTTGTATATATTTCCATTTTTCTTTTGTTCTTTTTGTGCAGATTATAGAAATTGTTCTTTGGTATTTAGACTCTGGGTGTTCCAAATACATGACTGGACACCGTGATAAGCTTATCAATTTTATTTCCAAGTTTATTGGTACGGTTCGATTCAGCAACGATCATTTTGCAGCTATTATGGGATATGGAGATCTACAGATGGGAAATATTCTTATTTCACATGTTTACTACGTTGAAGGACTTGGTCATAATCTTTTCTCCCTTGGGAAATTTTGTGATTCGGATCTCGAAGTAGCATTTAGAAAACACACATGTTTTATACGTAACTTAGAAGGTATTGTTCTACTTTTAGGATCTCGTGGTTATAATCTTTATACAATCTCAATGGCGTATATGATGAAGTCTTCTCCAATTTGTCTACTCTCTAAAGATTCAAAGACAAAATCTTGGTTGTGGCACCGTCGTCTATCTCACTTGAACTTCGGCACCATCAATCAACTTGCTAAACAAGGTCTTGTCAAAGGGCTACCCAAATTGAAGTATACTAAAGATCACTTGTGTTTAACATGTCAAATGGGAAAAAGCAAGAAGGAACCCCATCCACATAAGCCTGAACTAAGCATAAATGAGAAACTTCAAATGCTGCATATGGATTTGTGTGGACCGATGCGGGTGACAAGTATAAACGGGAAAAAGTATATTCTTGTCATCATTGATGATTATTCTCGGTTTACTTGGGTGAAGTTTTTGAGAACAAAAGATGAAACTCCATAGATTATTATCAAAATTTTGAAGCAAGCTCATGTTAGTCTAAAAGAAACTTTAAGATATCTTTGTACCGACAACGGCACAAAGTTTCTCAATCAGACACTACGAAATTATATGGAAAAGGTTGGAATTACTTATCGTACATCCACAACATACACTTTATAACAAAATGGCATAGTTGAAAGGCGTAACTGTTATATGTCATATTTGCGTAGTACTAATCATACGAAAGTGTAAGAATAGAGGAGAGGAGCTAGAGAGTATTTTTCATCATTTTCTAAGTTTTCATTCCAAAAGGGAAAATAGAAATAGGAGGGAGAAGTAAATTACAAAATGTAAAGTCTTGTATAAATACCTGTAGGTTCCATGATCATTCATACAAACCTTAACAATGATGTGTAGAATCAAGATGCAGGAAAAATAAAGACTTTATTGATGATTGAAAGAAAATCTTTTTGGTGGCTAGAAACCCTAAAGATGAAAAATATTATGGAGTAGCTATAATGTCTCTAAAATGTCTAACCTAATTTTGACTAAACTAGGTGTATTTATACTAACAAGGTTCTGCCCATTCTAGGCTTTTGTTGGGCTTTTCAGGCTTTTTCTTTGTCAGCCCAATTACATTAATAAACATTAATTAATTAACCAACTAACGAGCTAGACTTTTGTCTTGTATCTTCGAGTGACCGAAGCTTCTTTGTTCGGGTCCATTTATGTGATCCTAACAATCTCCCCCTAGATGAGGTCATGAGAAGTTGTTTGAAGCTCACTCGTGCTTGTCTCTTTAGCTCGTTGTTGATAGGGTACTTCACTTGTTGTGCTTTGGTAATTCAATCTTTAACACCTTGATCATGATCTTCAGAACTTGATGTGATGACTTGATCTTGATCTTTGACTTGTTTAAGCTTTACTTCTCTGAATTACTTTGTGATCTTCTTTCACTTTGACTTTGCCATACGCTGATCTTTAGTCTCACATGCTCATATCTGTTGGAATCTGGAAAGCTTTGATGATGTATCTTCTTCTAATCTCCATAACGTTTAGCATTTGAAGAAGACATTGATTTTCAGAGATTGTGCGGAAGCTTTGTATGTAAACTTTCTTGATTTCTTCAGATATGTGAGTAAGGATATGAGCATGTCTTGCATCGGATACTTTGAGTCGTCATTCGCTATGATAGAACAATTTAGTCACCAACAAAAACATTTTGTTATGTAAAATCCACTTAATGTGTTCTAGAAAAACATTTTGTGAACACACAAAGGTTTTATATTTTGAAGGGACCGAGTATAGACGATACTCAATCTGGTCGGTTACATTAACCTCTGATTCCGTGAGGATCAATGATTACAGTATGAATACTGCACCTGTGATCAGATAGATTCATTAAAAGAACCTTCTTGACAGGTTTTCCGGCACGTGACAAGCTAGTTCCTCTAATACCTAAGTATCAGATTCCCTAATGTTCGCCGTTCTCTAGACCAGATGTCCGAAGACTAACACACTATAAGTATTTCTACTAATAGAATGGTAAAGAGTGAGTCAGTACAGTTACTATCTGCTGACTATACCGTACAATTCCTTTTTCAGCGTTTTACTTCTTAATACAATTAAGTACCGTAGAAGGCCTGTGGCAAAAATGATTTGAAAAACATTCGATGTGCTTATAAAATTTGTTTGGGGCACAAACGAAAGTTTAAATCAGAATGCTTCTGATGATGTTTTGAAATATATCCCGAAAGATATGAAGTGCCTTGGGAAATCCAAACTTGTACAAGTACATTTATGGAAATCCACTTCACTAGTGGGCGCAGTCCGAAGACCAGGCATGAGCATTCATACGAATACCCTGGTGGTACAACATCTCTTTCCTCAGCATTCCATAAGATCACTTTCACGAACATGAAACAAAAGATTCTTTGTCATTTATCAAGATACGTGTGTATAACACAAACTTTTGGTACCTTGACATTTTTGATCATATTAACACTTATGCTCCCCCTACACATGTGCGTCGATAATCGAAAGATGTTTAGCACATGCATGGATAGGACTTAGCATTTTAGAATCAATCGAATCATTAATTATCCGTTTTACATGTTTAAGTCACATTTTCTCCCCCGATCAAAAGTATGAAACTTGTGAATGGTTTTGATCTAGAATGGACTTAAAATGTATCAATCTCCCCCTCAAAGTATGAGGTGAGGTGAAATAGCACAAATATCAAGTGAGCAATTGAAACAAGACCTTTAGAATACCCAGACAGGAATGATACTGCAATCTGTCTTGAACTTGTAAGCGGTTGGTCGTGTCAATCTTTCAGCAATAGAATCAGCAACAGTACGTCCTTTTGACCTGCAACAACTGTGAGAAATACTGATTCTCCCCCTCAAACAATGACCCGTGTCAATGTTTGATTTGGTTAACCCGAACATGTTTGATAAAACAAGTTGTTTATGAGAAAAATGGTTCGGGGCTTAGACAACTTCTTGTCTGTAAAGAAATAATGCACTGAAACGTACACTAAATCTCTGGGTTAAGACCGGGTTACAGTCTGAAATAACTGCAAGCCATACTACACTAATTTTTTGATTTTTTTTTAAATATACACAATGATACAATGCTTTAGCATTCAAAAATACCAGATATCCCCTTGGAACCAGCCTTTCGATCACTAAGTTTGCAATCAGGGAACCTAGAGATCATAGTAACTTTGGAACTAGAACTAACGCTCGGGTAAAGGTTCTAACACGGCTCAGCAATGGGTTCCATTATCCTAGTTAAAGGACAATTATCATACAACGCGAAATGTCATCCAGTGGGTTTCCACTGAGGCTTAACACTACCAACAACCTTTCCAGATGGTCTCCAAGCTGTCTTAGTAGTGTTCACATTATTATGTCTGGTTGCTTTCCAAACCTTCTTAGTATGATTCACACTACGTTTGGCCTGGGGGGTTTTTGGTATTCACAGACTTCAAAGAACGAATCACAAACTGATTATGATCAACAACATTCAACTTCCTATTGTGATCTGCTGCTCTCCTCGCGTTCACACTTTTACTGGGCAAGATACGATGGTTCCGAGTGTGGCTCTTTGGCATAGGTTTGCGAGATTCAGTGGCAGGTTTGGTTCTTGTAGACAAATTCACAGGAACATTAGGCTTTTTGTTTTGTTGCACTGGTGGTTTCTGTGTGGGTCTATTTGAAGTCCTGGGAGGTTCCTGAAAAGTAACTTGCTTTTTCTTAGGCAACGGGGTTGGTTTTACCCAGTTGGCTCTTTTTGGAGGTGGAATGTACTTTGAACTGTTGGTATACATCCCTGAAGCAAGTACTTTGGGTTTCTCAGAGGCTGTAAATCCACTACTCATTTTGCCACTCAGCTCAGTTTTCAGTTTGGCATTCTCAGCAGTTAAGGCATTAATCTTTGTGGTGAATGTAGAACGTGAGTAAGCATTAGATTTCGACAGTTCTTCATAATGTCATTTCAGATTTACATTCTCTGCCTTATACCTATCAATTTGAATTCTAACTGAAGTGAGCGCATCTTTCAACTGAGTTAGCTCAGTTTCTAAGGCCTGCTTATCAAAGCTACCTACAGTGGATCCTACATTCAACACCTTCATGATGTTGATCTGAGCATCTAAATTCCTAATAGTGTCATCTTTCCCTTGAAGTTGTTTTCTTAACTTGTTAATTTCAAAGATTGCATTAGCACAAAAGAAGCATTCTGATTTAAACTTAAATCAAAAATTTAAGTTGTAAATCAATATGGGTCTTTTGTAAATGAGAGTTACGTTTCTCAGATTCAATGACCATCTTTTGTTGTTTTAAAACTTCAGCTTCAAGTTCAAGAACTTTAGTGTGTTCCCTATCGCATGCAGATCTAAGATCTTCACAAAGGCAATTCGAACTAGGGGGCACAACAATATCGGAAGTAAGCACAATAGAGCAGATATCTTTTTCTAAACATTCAGCAATTAAGCAGTCATTTTTGATTAAAAAGATTTTCTTCTCTATGGTCCGGTTTCTTGATATCAAGATCACAGCGTTCAAATTCCGCATCAAGTCAATCAAAAATCTTTCAATTCTTTTACTTCTTGAAAATTGTTTCATTAGGCATAATTCTATTGTGTTTTTTGAAATGGTCATAAAAATGGTACCAGTTGTTGTTCAACAAAACTGTTTTGGCATAATCCAAACACCCTTCGAAAACATAGATTGGTTTTTTGTGTTGTTCGTGCATTAATGATACCTTCAAATTGATGAAAAACAACATTTATCCTTTTGAAGATAACAGAACTTGACTTGAGTGGACGATTATGAACAAAAGGAGTAACAGGTGTGGCAGGGTTACTAGTATTACTAGCAATTTCATTATCGCAAAGCCCATACACCTTATCGTGGACAATTTCCGTCTAAGGAACGAACTTAACGGCAATAGCTTGTCAAAGAAACCGTTTGCGGGTCAACCATGCCTGGTTTTTCATTCAACCTTTTCAATGCTAACCACTTGGTGTACCAAGACATCTTCACTATCCCATATGCGAACAGGATGGTGAGCGGGATGCAAAAGGGTATCAGCATCGTACAATGAAAGGTGAGGCTCGCTTGGCTTTATAACCAAGACTGGGTTACGGGTACCTAGGAGGTCCTTGTGCAGTCAGCGGTTTCGCTCTAGTTTTCTTAGAAAGCATAGGAATAGTTTGTGTTGGCATGTTAAATCCTTTGCAACATATCTCTTGCAACTTTTAAGCATTCTTTATAACAAACTATTTCATCTAGATAACTATCTGCTGATCCTTTATCTCAGATAAAATCTTTTCCTTTCAATGTAAAAATGCAATTGATTTTTCTTTTCCGAAAGAGTGGAATTTAAGCACATCGTTTTTCTTGCACAAGCTCATCCTTACGCATGACGCTGAATCACTAGGGCTTGTTCCTGTCTAACTTTGTTTTCAAGATCAAGTTTGACCTTGTGGGTATCTAGACGACATATTTCTTGCTTGCATTGAAGAAGCTCATTTTTTAAGGTCTCGATTTCCAAACATTTTTTCGGTTGTTAACTTAGCAGTCCGTCTATTGGGTTTGCAAGTCAGTTAAGAGGCAATCATAGAAAACATTATCAGATGTGTCGCAGATACCTTCAGTGGAACATTTTGGGCCTTCGGTAACGAAGAAGAATACCGATATACGTGGATCGTAATGTCATCAAACTCATGTCTCAGCATCGAGTCTAAATGTTCTTCCTGGTGCTCTCCTGACTCAACTGATAATCCACATTATCAAAGATTTGATTGTCATTGGAGTGTACCTCATTGACTGGATTGTTGGTTGCACTAGTGGATGACAAGTTGGCCATGAAAGCGACAGCAGCATTGGGGCCTTCATCCACGTCTGAGTCATATGCATCCTCATGATTGGCTTAAAACATGTTTGTTGTAGTCAGTGCCTGAGGTTGATCATAAGGTGCGGTGCATTCCACATCAGCGAGGAATGCTTCAGCTTCAGCATCTAACACATCTCCTTTCTCTTTAGCTTCCATCAGTAAAGCTTTATCTTTGAAGTACTGAGAGTCCATCTTTCTCTTGGGTTCTTTACACTGCCTAGCAACATGTCCCCTTCTCTCTGCAGTTGTAACATATCACCTTCTTGCCTCGAGCACCCTGTATTACCAAATAACACTGGAGCCTTCCTCTGAACTGGTTCATTAACAATGTGACCATCATGCACCTTAGCAAGAGTCCTTGAAGTTTGGAGGAAGTCCGAGCTGGTTGTTGGTGGGTTGGAAACTACTTTTGAAACCACATTAAGATGATTAGCATCTGATCATAGTGGCCATCAAAGCGACATTCGGAAGACTAGAGCAGTATGTGGGTGGGGGGGGGGGGGGGGGGGAGGGGGGGGGGGGGGTGGGGGGAGGGGGGGGGGGGGGTGGGGGGTGGCTGGGGGGGGGTGGGGGGGGGGGGGGGTGGGGGGGGGGGGGGGGGGGGGGGGGGGGTGGGGGGGGGGGGGGGGGGGGGTGGGGGGGTTGGGGGGGGGTTGAGGCTAAAGAGTTGAAGTGAGAAAGAGCAGGTGCAGATGTGTGGTGAGCTACATTAGACAGTGGATCAACAATACTAGTAGACAGCTCCTATTTCTTAATAGTCTTATTGGCATGAGGATCGAAGGCTTTTGAGATGAGTATAGATCTGAACATAAGGTGTGGTTGAGATATCCATGTTCTGTTTGACATTAGTCACATACTTACCCCAATAGGCTGGAAGATTGTTGACAAATTTAGTGTTCATCTGATGAGTAGGGATTTCGAGCTGAGTAATCTTCATGTCATTCACAAGCTTGTGGAAACGCACAAAGTAGTCATGAATGGACTCGTTTCCAATGGCACGAAAGCGTTCGTACTCATCAAACAGAGATCTTCCTTCCGTTGTTGTAGAGTTCTTCCCGATCCTTGCATAAGTAGTTCTACATTGTTCCAAATCTCCTGAGCAGTGCTTGTCTGATTGAGTATGTTGAAGATGTGTCGGGGAAGACCTTGACTGAGGATGATTTCAGCTTGAGTATCAGCCATTTCGAGCTTGTTTTCTTCGTCATTGAACTCAGAATCAAGCTTTTTCCTCGGTGCGGGCACAATAGTAGAACCAGTAGGTGGAGGATCTGTGACCATCGGGTGAGGTGTAGGTCCATTCTGAATGGATTTCCATATAAGCTTCCCATTTGGTTTCCCTCGAATGTACCTGTGTATACGAATCTTCCATGATTCGTAATCATTTTCAACCAACATTGGTGGACGGGTATCGGTACCAGCTGCATTTGTTTCTTCATTGGTTGCCATTGATTAACTTTGTTTATGAATGATCTGATCTTAAGTGACTGTTGATTGATGACTTGGTGTGAGGTTTATGATTTTCGGGTAAATTTGAAACAGTAAAATGCTGTTTTGAGGGCCTAAATGACTCCGAATGGCCAAAAAATGACAGGGCTCTCGCTCAAAGAGGAAGAGTCTTGACCGTTGGGCCGTTTCCGAGCTGGTATAAAAATTTCGGAACAATCCGACACAAAAATTATTTTTGCGGCAAATCAAGCAAAACGCAACTTAGCTTGATGTCAAAACGCAATGAATTGTCAAAACGCAACAAAGGTTTGTCAAAACGCAATGGATTGTCAAAACGCAACAAAGGTTTGTCAAAACGCAATGGATTGTCAAAACGCAACAAAGGTTTGTCAAAACGCAATGGATTGTCAAAACGCAACAAAGGTTTGTCAAAACGCAATGGATTGTCAAAACGCAACAAAGGTTTGTCAAAACGCAATGGATTGTCAAAACGCAACCTGTATATCAAAACGCAATACTTTGGTGCTCAAAACGCAATGCCTTGATCAAAACGCAATGGATAAATTTTTTTGCCAGCGTAACGTTTAGTCAAAACGCAAGAGTGGTCTTCAAAACGCAACCTGTATATCAAAACGCAACCCTATATGCTCAAAACGCAACCTGAATTCTCAAAACGCAACATGAAGATCCTCAAAACGCAATATGAAGATGCTCAAAACGCAATCAAGAAAAAATCTTCTATATGTCACGAAAATTTTGTAAATCCACAAATAGTTTGCCAATTCAATTCGAACCACAATTAAACGTACGCCCCTTTATTTTTTTGTGATTCCTTTCGATCAAGACACAAAAAAAAATCCGAACCCCACTTTTTTTTTTAAAAAATTCGGTTCAAAAACACATCCAAACAATCACTTTTGGCTCTTGATACCAATTGTAGGTTCCATGATCATTCATACAAACCTTAACAATGATGTGTAGAATCAAGATGCAGGAAAAATAAAGACTTTATTGATGATTGAAAGAAAGTCTTTTTGGTGGCTAGAAACCCTAAAGATGAAAAATATTATGGAGTAGCTATAATGTCTCTAAAATGTCTAACCTAATTTTGACTAAACTAGGTGTATTTATACTAACAAGGTTCTGCCAATTCTAGGCTTTTGTTGGGCTTTTCAGGCTTTTTCTTTGTCAGCCCAATTACATTAATAAACATTAATTAATTAACCAACTAACGAGCTAGACTTTTGTCTTGTATCTTCGAGTGACCGAAGCTTCTTTGTTCGGGTCCATTTATGTGATCCTAACAATACCCCTCCTAGATGGGTATTTATACTTATGGCTAATCCTATTCTATTTTCCTAACTCTAGTCAAACCTTGGTCAACTTTACTTAACTTTAACCAAGATAGACTTTATTACATTATAATTACTAATAAAACTATAAACTATACAAAGACAATTTCACTTTAATAATAAACACTTTTCTTATTCCTAACAACCTCCCCCTAAGGGTTGATTATTACAGACGCTTCATCATCGGCAGAATTGGTCTTCCATTCATAAAAGATTCCCATCTCCTCATTTCTGTCGGTGACTTAGATGCTTGGATATTTCTCTTTCGAATGCTCTCATAATGTCCAGATCTAATTCACTTAGCGGAGGTGGTTTCTTCCAAAACCGACTTTCAAAGATCCTGATCTTTACTTCATTTAAGACCTTTTCCAACGCAGCAACACAAAATTTAACAATCTCCACCAAATACATGACCCATTTCTCGTCTTTGCTATTCAAGTAAATCAAGCTTGTTTGTGGCTTATCTACTATTGAATACGGTTCATGTTCTTCTATACCAGGGAATGTTAATGTTGGTGCGATTAAATTTACCCTAATTTGATAACTCTCTATCCCTAACTGGAAATCATGAACCCTCTCCCAGATCACATGACTTTTGATGAATGTTATCAATGAATTCATCAACTTGGTTTCACGATAATCAACCTTCTTGTTTTGGCAGAGATAATACAAGTCTTCAATATCATTTTTTTTCAAGTACTTAAAATCAGCCTCAGAAAAACTATCTGGCTTATCATTTGCTCTCATCACAAGAATTTGCTCCATAAAGTCCAAACCATATAGCTGATCAGTAATAATTCTGACAACTTCTGTAATCTTGTGATTTGAGTAAAAGTCCGCTAGATTTTCTCTGACTTTCTTTTGATTTTGCTTGTACACTCTTTTATGCCATGAATATTTCCAATGTTGAATGGATAATCATGTGTCTTCATTAAAATTCTTGAATCCTTTACGAACCCAACAATTTATCTTTTCTTCAAGATCATGTCCTAGAAATAATTCTGCATGTATCTTGTGGAGTGAAAGAATATACTTCTTCTCCTCAGTATTCCCATACTTCAAGAAGAACAAGTCTTTGTTGTACAAATACCTCGAGGGTTCATTTGGATTCCTTTGAGGTCCATAGAATACAAGAGATTTTGGTTTTGGTCGTTGAATGTCCTCTTGTCTGCTTTCCTAAACTATCTGATTCTCCATAAAATTTGTTGCTTGTTCCACATGGTAGGCGTACTCTTCAGCATTTCTAAACTTATTACTCAACATGTAATTCAGTGTAGCCTCCATTCTTGCACGATTAAAGATAGTTGGAACACGCTTATCAACATTCTAAAATTATGTGATTAGCTCAGGTGTTTCATCTTCAGGAATCACCTCATCTTCATCAATAACTTTTTCCTTTTCCCATGCATCCCTGGTATGTGCTTAAATACACATACCTTTTACCTAATAAAACGAGCTTAAATAACCAAAAACAAATGGAAAATACCTTGTATTTGTCTATTTTGTTAATTGTGTTTTGCAGGTAACGAATATTCAACAAAAGGATAAAAATAGCCAAAAATGGACAAAACCGAGCACGGGATTGGAAGAGCGTGAGAAAATCGAAGCCGAAGGCGTATTCACTTTTAATGAGCCAACCCGTACCCGTTTCATGGGCCGGGTCAGCCCATTATCTATTATTCCTTAGCTTTTTATAATGCAAGTCCATTATCCAAACGATTTTACCCGAAGCCCAACTCAAAGCCCAAACCTTTAACCCGGTCAAAGATATAAACGTGGTAAAAATTACTATTCCTCCATCCCCTTCCCTCCCTCGTTTTTACATTCACACCATTAACAAACACATGTAAAACAAACTCACCCACACTCCCTTATTGGCTGTTGTAACGTGGAGGTGATCCGAGGGCTATGATGAAAGGATTTTGAGGCGGTTCGAATCAAGGGTTAGGATTGGTTGATGATGACACGCCTATGCTCCTAGAACCTTCTTCTTCAGGCTATAAATCGAGCTCTCACTCACACAGAGGATGATATATAGTGCAGGGTTAGATTAGGAGTAGTGTAAATTTATTGCTTATTTTTCCAGCTTATTTTACTTGTATTTTCCTTTCAAATG
>BQNB010167528.1:3133-13987 GCA_026074375.1 Tanacetum coccineum
GAAAAAGTGTAAGCGACGTGTAAGGTTTTCTCCGCCTAAAGGGAGCTTGTTGACATAGTGAAGATAACTCTCAAGTTGGGTACTTAGGGAGTGGAGTAGGGCGAAGAGGAGCTTCCTAGCCGAACCACTATAAATCATTGTGTCATTAGTTTGATCTTTCTTATCTTTACTTGTTCATATTTTGTAGATTACTTATTTACTTGTTGCATCGTTATCATATACACTTGTGTATATCTCTTGAGTTCACATAAGTCGATAATCTAAGTTTTAATTTAAAACGGTAAAAACTATTCAACCCCCCTTCTAGTTTCCACAATCTCTATAAATCTCGACAACTTAATTATTTCATCCGAAATGCTTAAGTAATTTTAATTCGCCAAAAGCAAATTAAAACGTCACTCCTCCGTCAAAATTTATCAAAAATCTCGTAAACGTCTCATTTTCATTTTAACAGCCTTGTTAATATTAAATATATTTTGATAAATCTCGACAACTTAATTATTTCATCCAAAATGTTTAAGTCTTTTTTATTCGCGAAATGCAAATTAAAATGTCACTCATTGTTCATGTCTAATTCGTTTCACAAAAACCTTAATCACCTCTCTATTATTATATAGATGGTTAATATCTTTCGTCCACCTTTTTCGCTACCACCTTTAAGACAACCTCATACCTCGTCATGTGATAGTTCTATGAACATTCGCATTGCTCGAGAAGAGCTACATAACTTCGTGGATGAAGTTCGTCGTATGCTAACAGTCATCCGTCTTGACATTGTCAAGCTCATCACTTCCGACTTCATTCGTTTTCGGCTTCATTTATTTTTTTATTCCACACTTTATGTTAGGATGAGCACGAATTAAATGGGAAGGGAACACACTCGTTCACATATATGCTTTAACCAAATACTCTTAAGAATTCACAAATGTGATTCTTATTCACTAGATACCAACTTACAAGATACACTTCTACCATATACTCAAACCTCATAACTATTCTTCACTCTTGTTAGTGATCACTTATTTTAGTGAACCCTTAAACTACCAAGGTGAAATGAAAAACTGAGTCATCCTTACTATTACCAATCTTGATTAATTCACATAGTCATCTTCATAAGTAGATTCACCATATAACCATTCCCTACAATCTAATAGTAACTTACCACCACTACAACCCATAGAGGTTGAACCACCTTTCATAATGCATAAACCTATGCCTATCGTGATGCCTCTCTATGGATCAATGGGCCATCGTCATATGCCGACACTTATAAGCATTTGTGCCTATGTTGTCAAAAGTCAAGTGAATTTCGTAATGAAATGCGTCTCATTCTCAAACTCAATCCTTACAACCGGTATACCCATAGTCTATCACTACACAACAAAGCCCTTCACATCTAAACCAATGAAGTTATCTCCTCAAGAACATCCTACACTCGTTCTCTAATCATCCAATAATTTCTACTTTCTAGCAAGTGAAGAACACAAAGAAGATATTCAAGCTTCAAGTGTTGGCTGAGTCACCACAATGTCGTGTCTTTCATTTTTTCTTCCACCATGAAAGAACTACCACCTCATTTCATGTATCTACCTTTGTTCGTCAACATTGACAACCAGCAAAACATCTAACAAATCTATAGGATTTACAATCATACACCTTTGTCCCTATATGATCACATGCACATCATTTTAACATACCATGCATGTCATCGTTAGTGCAAACAATATATTAATCTAAACTGTCTTTATTAACCTTTAGTCAACACCTTCCCTCTCCATCCATGCTCATCCTTTTTTGTTTTTCCACGTTACAAAATCATTTTCATTCACATCCAAGAACGTATCATTTTCATCTTCATCTTATTTTATTTAACTCTTTTAGAGTATATATTTTGGCATATCTGACCAAGATATTAGGTAACATTCATCTAGTTTTAAATGTTACATATAGAGTATATTTCCTTAACAAATCACCCTTATCGTCAACATTTAGTTCGACCTAAAGTGTTACGATAATGTTTATCCTTAAAAACCCCAATCATGAAAAGCATACATAATGCTTAACAAAGAAACCTTGATTAGGAATCTCTTAATACAACCCTTGACGAAAGTCTATCCGAATCCAAACCATCATCTTGGTTAGATGATGATATCATAAATAACATGTCGTTCAAAATACGTTAATACTCCTTATCTAAGTGACATCTTGGAAGAAGTCATTCTCATAATAATGGTGTTTCAATCAATAAACGAATTTTGTTCTCGTTTATTAAAGTTAGTATAATACCGAAGGGTGTTGGTCTATAACAGCCTGAAATTTTCATAAATGTAAATATCCATCTATTAAGTTAGATGATGTACAATCTATAATATATATATGAACTCACCTTTTTTTAGGGAAAATTTTCGCTTTATTACATTACTTACTTTGCCAATATCTCAGTGTGCAACATTTCTTACATAGCTAAAGTTAGCAGGCTCAGGCAACCTACCTATGGCAATCTTATCTTCATATATGTCAAGAAAACATCATAATATGTCAATTCAATATCATAATATCATTTTTACAAAGTACATTACTCATATAAGGTACCAATTGCAACATTATATCAAAATGGATGCTTCTAAACCCTAATTCCATGAATGATTAATATCTAAAGTGAATGCACAAGCTACTAAATCATATGTACAAATAATATAACATCTCATTTGAAATATAAAATCTCTTCAAGTCAAAGTACAAGTCTCTAAAAGCTCAATGTACAAGTCATTAAGCATGATCTCTAAAATAGCCGTTTTACCTCCGTTTTCATTTTAATTTCTTCACCATCATTTGTGTACAAGCTACTACACTCAATATACAATGTGTAAACCCTAATTATTCTATTCATAAGCTTTCATACATCTTATTGCACTCAAAACCCTAATTCAAAACCCTAAACCCTAAAACCAAGCTAGTTTCTAAACCATGACCCGTTTCTTGATTTTTATCCATTGTAAACCTAAACCAATACTCAAATAAGTTGTAATAACATTAATCACAACATTATCAATCACATTCCATCATCATTTCACCATATTAACAACAATTATACAAGAAATAAACCTAGAAAACCCTAATTATGCCCTAATTGGAACTTTTGACCCGTTTACTCATTTTCTACCCATTTTAACCCCTAACCACCTCTCAATTCTTGTTATTAATCCTTAATACAAGTCTTATGAACATATATATATATATCATTATCCTTCAAGGATATACAAAATCCAAGCTTGAAAACCCTAATTGAGCCCTAATGTACCCGAAACCTAAAACCTTTGCAAAGTGAGCCATTTTGAAAGTTTTTCTTGAAACCAAGCACCTAAATGACAAGAACCTTACCTCCCTAGCTGCTTACAATCACCTCTCATCAAATATCTTCATCATTTTTCGTATAAAATTGATCACATGGTTCCTTGTTCTTCTATTTCTAGCCGCGGCATGCAAAGGGATAAACAACTCATCTAAACTAGTTTCTAGCTTAACCAACACATCTAATAGACCCTCCTCATCACCCTCTAGACCTCTTACATATCTTCACCAGATCACACAACCTCCCTTGGCCTCCAAGTTCAATTCGACTATAAATAGGGACCATAACACTTCATTTTTCTTCATCCCCTACTTCCTCCTCTATAAACCTTACATAGAGGCAATAATTTATTCTAATAGATCCTAAGAGGTCTTAAGAAGGCTCAAGTTTAGAAAAGAAGCAAAAGAAACCAAGAAACGAAGCCCTAGAGTCGTTATTCTAGACGTACGAAGCTAAAAGTCCCAAGCCATAAGCTTAAGACCAGGTTCTCTAAGCTTATAATCTATTGTCATACCTTCATAATGTTCATATGATCATGCTAAAATCATAATATAAAGCTTTGAACTCAAAAACCTATGTGTTATACCTTTTTGATCCAAAACCGTACACCCGAAACCCTAATTTCATGTTTTTACTTAATTTATATGCAAAACTTGTAATATTTTGTTATAATCAATCTTAATAGTCTTATATAGCCTTAAAATAAGTACTTTGATAAGTCATGAAAGAATTTGATCTTAAAACCCGCGCGTTTTCATTTTGAAACTCTAATTTGACCCGTTTTACTTTCTAGCTTAACGAATTGTTATTTTAAACTTGCGTTATGTTAAATCTTCATATTTTAGTTTATTATAACTTATAAATGTCTATTGAAATGTTAAAATAAGCTTGCATGGCAATTTGGACATGTTTTGTAAAAAAATTATCCATGCAAGGGGTATATCGTAACTTTCAGAAACTTATAACTAAAAGGACTAAAAGTGCATTTATCAAAGTTATAACTACAGGGGTCTATTATGTCACTTTTTAAAGTACAAGGTTTACTTGAGATATCTTTTAAACTTAAAGGACCAAAGTTATAAAAGTGCAAACTCCAAGGGTATATTCTGCCACTTTTCAAACTCAAGGGTCTAAAATGTAACATTTTGAAAAAAGTATAAAAACACATTCAAAACATTACAAGTCATAACTTTAATTAACGCTTGACGTGCTTAACAATTTTCCAGATATTGAATAAGATGCTTAAAAACTGCTTATGTTATATCTATTATATCATTCTCATCGAGTGCTTTCAAAAAATCATGTCCCGGATTCATATCATACCACAAAAAACTAATTGGGAGCTCATATTAAAGGAGTTTTCAGTCTTGGTATTACATTCTGACTGAGTTGTTGGGTTTACGATTTAAAGTGCCCTAGCTCCTTAAACGTTTACTGATACTTCTGAATAAAATGCCCGAACGTGTTAGGATAATTTAATATCAAACGCGACATCGATGTAAATCTTATCATATTCAATCAAACTAAGACTTGACATATATTACCCCTAGGTGCCCGTGACGAGCTGTTACTATCATTTCATATACATGCATCATTTCCTTGTACAAACTATTAAGTACAATGTACAAGAAAGCAATGCTCAACTTTTAAACAACATTTCCCTCCATTTCAATCACTTAGACTCATTTTAAAACTCAATACCCTAATTCAAACCAAGAAACCCTAAAACCAAGCTATTTTCTAAACCATGAACCATTTCTTCGTTTTTACCCATTATTAACCTAAACCATTAATCAAATTAAGTTATAAAAACTTAATTATAACATTACATTCCATAATATATCATTAATAATCAAATGTACACGAAATCTAAGCAAGGAAACCCTAAACCGTGCCCTAATGAACCCGTATACCTTTTAATTGATTTTTGAAGCATTTTAAAAGTTAAATTTGCATCCAAGCACCTCCATGATGCACCTACTTTAGCCCCTAGCTGCTTACAAGCACCTCAATTGAGATACTTGGTCACCAAGGAGCTACATCACCTCCTTTCTTCCTCTTGTAAGCCGCGACACCACAAACACCCTCCACATCCTCCTACCTAGCTCTAGCCTTGCTAACTCATTCCATATCACCTTATAGCTTCCATGAGTCATGTACTTCAGCTCCAAGCCTTGGTCACTAAGTTTCCTTGCCCTTCAAGGGGTTTCGAACCTATATAAAGGGGTAAACCCCATTCATTCAACTTACACCTCTCAATCTTATATCTAATCATCAATGGAGTCCAAGATCTGATCAAGAGAAACAATAGAAGTCCCAAGACCAGAAGTGGAGCAATGAAACTAAGTCTTAAGGCCTCGGAGTTATTCTAGGCGTACGAAGCTAAAAGTCCTAATTTCGACCCATTTCCAAGCTATAAGCTCAAAACCAGGTTCCATAAGCTCACATTCTATTTTCATACCCTTATAATGTTCATATGATCATGCTTAAACTATTGTTAAAAGCTTTGAACTCAAAAACATATGTGTTTTACCTTTTTGATCCAAACCGAGCTCATAAAACCCTAATTTCATGTTTTTGCTTAATCTATAAACTAAACTTGTAAACTATTGTTATAATCTATCCTAATAAGCTTAACTAACAATATTATAATCACTTTATTAAGTCTTGAAAAGATTTGAGTTAGAAACCTAGGCGTTTTCGTTATTAAACCCTAATTCGACCCGTTTTGATTTCTAGCTTAACGAATCGTTATTTTGAACTTTTGTTACGTTAAACCTTCATATTTTAGCTTATATTAATAAGCTATAACCTGTAAATTACTTTTCATATTGACAAATATCATTATTATGGATTTTGGACTAAAAACGATACATTTTTCATGCAAAAGGGTATATATCGTAACTTTCTGAAACTTATAACTAAAGGGACTGAAAATGTCAATTTATCAAAGTTATAACTATAGGGGTCTATTATGTCACTTTCTAAAGTACAAGGTTTACTTTGTACATCTTTTAAACTAGAAGGACCAAACTTGTAAAAGTGAAAACTCCAAGGGTATATTTTGCCATTTTTCATTTTTAAGGGTCTAAAATGTAACATTTTGAAAAAGTGTAGAAATGTGTTCAAAACCTTATAAGACATAACTTTAATTAACGCTTGACGTGCTTATCATTTCCAGTTATTGAGCAAAACGCTTAAAACCGATTATGTTATAACTATTATAAAATTCATCATCGATGTGCTTTTTAAAAATCCTGTCCCGAATCTATATCGTATCACAATACTAGGGAGCTTCATATTAAGGGGTTTCATCTTGGTATTACGTTCTGACTGAGTTGTTGGGTTTACGATTTAAAGTGCCCTAGCTCCTCAAACGTTTACTGAATGACCTCTGAATTATGATGGCCCGAACAGTGATACAATACTCCATAATAATTCAATCAAAGATATACATTATACTTTATAAAGTTTTGAAACATAACAATCAAACTAAGACTTGACATATTACCCCAGGTTGCGTGTGACGAAGCCGTTACTTTCATTTCATATACCTTTGCTATCAATCAGATTTCCCTATACTGTTAAGGTGAGTTCATAGCCTCGCATTTCAATCTTTCAAATGTTTTATAAACCCGCGAGGGGGATACATGCTTGTTTACAAACTCTTTTACATACTCGTTTATCTTATAACAATGTGATTACTTTTCAAAGACTTAGTGAGTTCATAGCCTCACTTTTAAATCTCTTGAATGTTTTCATAAACCCGTGAGGGGGATACATGCTATAAACTATGAATACAAGTGTTTTCTAAATATATGCTATCATATTATTGCTTGTGATCTAAGTCACTTTATGCCAAAAGACCCTCATTATCATGGACCATTAATCACTTACGAGTGAACGCGAATATTGTGGATAGATCTATCGGGATTGACGAATCCCGTTTGTGTTAGCCGGATAGGTAACCAAACGCACTATATTTGAATCTTATAGGTATATGGCAATTACCTACACCGGGGGCCATTATCTAAGTGTTTCTCCAACTGTATGCTAACCTGATATATTTTTGCCTAAGTACATTGAAGCAGTAACACCATTAAGGTAGAGGAACCCACATGAAAGCATCTCTTTGGGTAAAGACTCCCAGCATCTCTTTGGGTAATGACTTCCAACATCTCTTCGGGTAAAGACTCCCAGTATCTCTTTGGGTAGTAGCTCCCAGTATCTCTTCGGGTAATGACTCCCAGCATCCCTTAGGGTAATGACTCCCAGTATCTCTTAGGGCAGTGACTCCCAGTATATCTTCTGGTAATGGCTTCTTGTTTTATTAAGTTTAAATATGTGATAATACTGTTCTCCATGATAATACTGTTCTCCATAATAATATTGTTTTACAAATAATGGGTGTATAACAACGTAACCCAATATCGAATTTGCATTCAAACTATTTAACTTAAACCTATGAATTTCACTCAACCTTTATGTTGACTTTTTAGCATGTTTTATCTCTGGTAACTAAGCAACTTATGGCACGAAGTGGCGAGGACTTGAAGATGGAAAAACTATTATCATTCAAACTTTATGTTTTAGATTTTGGGACCTTACGTTTGTAAAAACTCTGATGAATAAAAGAATGATAACTTGATTTCCAAAAAACATCTTTTTTTGATTCGTTTTCTATGATTATGACTATTGTACCTTGAAGTAATACCCCAGATTAGCTTCCGCTGCTATATGTAAAAATGGGGGTGTTACAGTTTTGCATATAGGACATCTAAGCAGGTTTAAGTCAACATTATTGCCAACATCCTTTTGCTTTAGTTCGTCATGCGTCTTGAGTCTCTTTCTCATAACGAGCCATAAGTGAAAGCCGTAGCGTGGAATAGATGATGAGAAACACACCACAAAAAACCAAGTAACTTCATTTCTATGAGTACGAATAGAATCCCATGCACTTCGAACTGAAAAATCTTTCATTTTACCATCTTGCAATCTCCACACAACCTTGTCAACCAAGTAACTTCATTACTATGAGTACAAATAGAATCCCATGCACTACGAACTGAAAAATCTTTCATTTTACCATCTTGCAATCTCCACACAACCTTGTCTTGCATGTCTTGCGTCAAACCTGGACATACAACCTATTGGAGAACAGGAGACCAATCAAACCAATCTTGTCGCCACGTCCAAGAAGCATTATGCACAAGATCAGCCACTCGATCTTCAAGACAAAAACCAGCCCTCGATATTATCCTTAGCGTCAAATGATCAATCAAAGTCCAATGTATATCCCACTTATCAAACCATACTGAAGTGTTACAACCATTACCAATTTGAACCCACGGGAAATGACGTATATGCTTATGAATTTGGAGAATCTTGCGCCATCCCCAACTAATGTTCCATTGAGCACGTACATCCCAAATGTTCCTCCCTTTTAACTTATACGAGTGTATCCATCTTACCCATAAAGATTTTTTGCACATAAAAATTTTCCATGCGTGCGAAGCCATCAATGCAATATTGAACGATTCGAGCCTACGAAAAACCAAGGCCGCCTTCTTGTTTAGGCACACAAACTGATTCCCATGAAACTTTAGCCTTACCCTGCTTCATATCACCATGGCACCATAAGAAGCCACACATCAAATGTTCAACATTACTTTACATTAATTACGCATAGTAATTTCTTTACACCTAGCTTACCAAACATTTTAACCTGTTTAAATAAATAGGTGAAGCAGTAGATAAGGTTGGTGGTTTTTTTATTTAACTAATTCAAATAACTATACGAAAATTTCAATGATATATAAGTTATAATCGTAATTCACTCATATTAAGTAGATAACAAAATATATTTAATCCAAATCTAACATAAATTACAAGTTATAACTTATATTTTTAGAGGCTAATATATACCTAAACGAGTTCACTTGTTGACTTGTTTAATACTTGCTAAACCCAAACACGACCCATTTATAAAACGGGTTAGACAAGTTGACTTGTTTTTTACCCAAACATGTTTATCGTCAACTCAAACCTATTTAACTTCGAGTCAAGTTCGTGTCATTTATCGTGTCGTGTTGAAAATTGCCACCCTACTTACAGGTGGAGACCAAAATGAATTAGACTAACTAGTATAAGGACCATACGTATAACTTCATGTATATTTAGTCTCCCAAATATACAAAAAAAATTCACACACAAATTTTTTTTTACTCGAAACCCTTAATTTACACAAACAAAAATCAAAACCTAATTTATATTTCATTTTCATTATTTTTTTATATAACATTGTTGTATTGTGTTGTGTTGATTAATAAAAAATAAAGGAAGAAGATTTAATAATAAAAGGATTTACTGATTGTGTCTATTTCCTAGCCTCACCTCTTACTTGCAAGAAGGTAGCATCAATTATTTAAATTTATTTGTTTACTAATTTTTTTTTGAAAAGCTGGGAAGACTATATATAAAACAAAGCTCCAAAGCCAGAGCTCAAAAAGGATACAACAAGAAGCTCTACATAGGCAAGCTAACTAAAAACCACGAGCCTACCAAAACGAAAAAGACTATACAAACAAATCAAAAGGCCTAGTAATCCAAACATGCCAATTAGCCTGCTTCGAAGTAAGGCGAGCAGCTATCCAAGTCTCAAACAATCTTTGAATGGCCGGAAATATATATTCGTCCTTAATTTTTGTGATCGAATCCGCAGAGGCATTTACAAGCCTATTTCTCCACTTCTATAAATCCCAAATAGTAATTTGAAAAATTCCTCACAGAACCTTATCCACCCTTGGGTTACCACTCAGATATATATTTCCAGTAGCAATGTCACAAATTGAGAATGAAGGGAACACCGTAGGAGGTTATAAATTCCACCAACTCCATACTTCCTCCAAATAGAAAGGACTAGAGGACAATTATTAATACAATGCTTCAAATCTTCTTCAGCCCGATCATAAAAAAGGCCAGTAAATCCAACACAATACAATGAGAAGAGAAATTAGAGCGAGTAACTAATCTATTTAAAGAATCCCTCCAAACACAAATATTCGCCTTTCGAGGTATCTATGTATTTCAATAGTGATGGTTGCAAACAATGTGATCAGCAAGAGATAAACTTTGAATCCTTTTAGAAAGGATATAGGAAATTAGGGTAGAAAGGCGTCAATGGTTCTCCCGTGAGGGAGGGGGGGAAACGCCAAGACTAATTCCTGCCCCAAACGTTATTCACCAAATGCCAACGGTCACTAATTTTACAATCCTTGTAGGTCTCGAGGGCGAATAATCTGGGGAAAGAGTCCATAAGAAGCACCCCATTCGTGCACCAAGGGTCTTTCCAAAAAGACGTATTTGAGCAATTTAACACTTTGTGCCTAAAGAATCTTTAAATGAGGTGTCAATATCTTCAATGCACTTAACAGCTTTGATAATTTTAGACCAAATGCCACCAGACCTAATCTGATTTGAAGGCGAATTAAAGCCCCCTCCGC
>BQNB010167532.1:0-13987 GCA_026074375.1 Tanacetum coccineum
TTAATTGTTTGATGCCCGTTTACATTGAACGCTAATTTTTAGCCTACGCAATTTAGCTTAACGTTTACGATTTAAAACAAACGTGTACAATACAAAAGATACATAATAGATTTATCGACGTCGTCAATGACTTGAAAACACGGGGTGTTATATTTTAAATTTCATGAACACCAAAATCTATATTAACAATGAGAGTAGCATAAGTATAGTCAAGAATCCTGTCTATCACTCAAGGACCAAGTACATTGAGATTCGACATCACTTCATAAGGGATAGCTATGAGAAAAGATTGATAAATGTTATCAAAATTCACACTAACAATAATGTTGCTGACCTTCTCACCAAAGGATTTGATATCATAAGATTTAACTTTTTGGTGGTTAGCATTAGGATGATTAATCTGTAGCTACATTTACGGGGAGGTTAAATTGTAAAGTTTGTACTTATAGTTAGTACTTGTAGTTAAAATTAATACTTCTAGGGTATTAATCCTGGTAGTTAGTACTGTTAGTTTAGGTTAAGACAGTCTTATGCAAATGTCTTGCAGAAATTTTCTTGTTTATAACTTTTTCAGGACAAGCATGGATTTGAGGATGGATGGAAGCTATGCTGGTAGCTTTTCTCATATCTGGTTTGTAAGTGATGAGTACTAGACAAACGATAATACTGATATGTCATTATTAATACTGGTAGACTACAAGTTAATTCTAGTAGACAAAAGTTACACTGATATATCATATTAATACTGATAGACTGAAAGTTAATTCTGTTAGGCCATTATTAATACTGGTAGATGACCGTTGATGCTGGTGAGGGAAAATTGACTTTCCTTATTTAAAGAATACTATTAGAGATTTTTACGACAATTACTTCGCGTATAGGTTTCTCAATTGGATAATTACTAAATTTAATTCACTAAAATATCTTTCTTTACTATAAAGAAACTACTTTTACAGTCAGTCCAATCAGAAACCTTGTTTATCATCTCTTTAAATTCAATTGCCTCTCTCTACCAGCACTTAGTTACTCAAACGAACCAAACCCATCAATAAAATCTGATTAATCACAACTTCTGTTCCTTAAGAATTCAAAATGGCTAATTTGCGGTATTCGGATTAGCATAAAATGGTTGCTTTTCTAAAGAAACCTACTAAAAGTGTTGGTTTCACTGAGATAGTGGATTTTCTCAAAAGTACTTCTCTCAGGTATGCCTTGACTCACAATGCCACTATCAATGATTCTCTTGTCAAACAGTTTTGGCAGACTGCTACTGCCAGAACAATTGATAATGGAAATCAAGAGTTAGTAGCAACTATAAATGGTAAAGTATGTACTATTACTGAGGCATCTGTTAGAAGTAAACTTCAATTGGCAGATGCAACAGGTATTAGTAATTTACCATATGCTAAATTTTTTGCAGGACTTGCCACTATGGGGTATAATTCAGATGGCACACTCACCTTTTAGAAAAAGCATTTTACTCCATAATGGAAGCTCTTAATCCATACCATTCTTCATTGTATGAGTCCTAAGTCTGGTGGATGGGATCAATTTAGTAGTCATATTGCTACTGCTTTGATTTGTCTATCTAGCAATAGGATTTATAACTTTTTAAAATTAATTTTTAATGGTATGGTGAACAACTTGGAAATAAAACATAAGTTTTTAATGTATCCAAGGTTTTTGCAAATGATTTTGGACATCTCACCTAAAGAAAAAGGAAAATATATTGCCTTACTTTTAACTAAAAAGATTTTTGGCAACATGAATAGAGGTTTTGAAGGGGAACATGTACCATTGCTGCCTACAATGTTGGCAGGTGCATCACTAGATCAAGGTGAGGGATCAGCAATCCCAGCTGGCTCCTAACCCACGTCTGATCTAGTTCTACCCACCACATCTCAACCATAAATTCCTGAACCACAACCTTCATCACTTCCTAGGTCTATTCACAGATAGGGCATTGAGATTCCTCAGTCTCAAGGTCCTACTTTCTCTTTTGTAGCAGATGAGGCCACTACCATAAGTGTGAGAGTTGAAACTGAGGGAGCTACCACTACAACTACTGGCTTAGATGCAGGGTTGGACAGTGGTAACATTCATGAGTCTCCACTCAGATCCCATGAAGCACCTCTTCCTAAAGGTCACACATCAGGAAGTGCTGAGGATAGTTTACAACTAAAAGAATTAATGGCAATTATACCTAAGCTGGTGACAAAGATTGACAATTTAGAGAAAGAGCTGAAAGAGACAAAACAGACACTTAGGAATGTTGTCCTTACTTTGGTAAAGAAGGTGAAATCTCTTGAAGTGGCCTTGAAGAGAAAAACAAAGAAAGTAGTTTTGTCAGACTCAGAGGATGAAGAAACAAAGAATCAGGAGAGGAAAATTCAAGGCATAGATGATGATCCTCTAGTTTCTTTGGTCAGAGATTTTATAGAAGAAAAAGAAGTAGATTTTGTTACTCCTACAAAGGTTAGTGCTTCAGGGGAGGCACAAGAGGAAGATATTAGTCCTACAATCTTTGAAGCAGCTAAAACTTTATCAAAAGTTGCTTCTCAGAGTGTTAGTACATACAAGAGGAGAGCAAGGTCAGCTGATAAGGGTAAAGATATTGGTAATGGATTGGATTTCTTCAGTGCAGCAAAAGAGAAACTTAATTCTGCTGAAGTTAAAGTTAATACAGGCAGAGTAGAAGTTAATCCTGGTAGAACAGAAGTTAATACTGGTGTAGTTCAGACTGTGAATGCCACAATTCCTTCTCTAGTTAAAGGTCAAAGGGAAGGAAAATCACCAATGACTGTAGAAGTTGTTCAAGCTACCTAAAAGACAAAAACTTATATAGTACAAGAAAAAGCTAGTCTGGCAGAAGCTATAAGGTTGCAAGCTTTACAGGATGAAGAGGCTGCAAGACAAGTTCACTTAGATGCTTTGCTGGCTAAGAGAATACAAGAAAAGCAAGAAATATCTGAACAACAACAGAAAAGAAAAGCTGAAGTTCAAGAAGTAGCACAGTACTATACAAAAGAGGATTTGGACACCATTAGAGCCAAGCTTGAAGCTAATGCAGAATTAACCAAGAGTCTCTAAGGAGAAAATGTGCCTAGTGATGATTTTGGAAAGAGGACGGTGGATATGATAAATCAGAAAAAGAAGTATTATGCATAGCAGAAGGCTAAGGCAAAGAGAGATAAGCACATGACACAAGCACAACAAAGAGACTATATGTGCACCTCCATCAAGAATCAAAGCTCTTGGAAAATGGCACAGTTGAAGAAGCTTACTTTTGAAGAGCTCAAGGTTGAATTTGAAAAGCTGATGAGGAGCATTGAAAGTTTTATGCCTATGGGATCTTAAGAAAGAGTAAAGAGACCAGGTGTATAGCTGGAGCAAGAGTCTTCAAAGAAACAAAAGATTGTTGGTATTAAAGATGTTCTAGTCACAGAGGAGAAAGTTGAAGTTGAAAAGAAAGAAGAGCCAATAAAGAGAACATGAAAAAGGAAGAAGCAAATAGCTAGGAAGGTATACATACTGACAAGACTGCATAGTATGAAACTGAAGAAGATGTGGAAGCATTTGTGAAAGGTAATTCTTCTTCAGGTACTGATATTCCAGTAAGTGTTGTTCCAGTAGCTATCAAACCTCATAGCATAGCCAATTGGAAAATAATCAAGCTAGGTAAGAAGGGTGTGTATCAGATTATAAGAGAAAATGGAATTGATAAAATCTACATAATTTTTAGGCCTATGCTTAAAGATATCTCAAGGGATAACCTTATAGAGTTATACAAGTTAGTTATGCAAAAGTATGGTACAAACAGACTAGAGGAGGAGTATGAGAGAGTATTTTGGGGTGATCTTAAGACCATGTTTGATCCACCTTTGAGTACAGATCCTTTTTGGAATCTGCCACATCAACAAAAGATGCTAAGCTGGAGATATTATGACACTTGTAGAGTGCATTGTTTGACTTTGGAATCAGCTGATATCTACATGTTGACAGAAAGGAAATATCCTATACCAACTGATGCGTGTCAAGCTAAGTTGGACAAGAAGCTTCAAGGGGGTAAAGAGGATAAGGCTTGCTATCAATTGTTAAAGTTAATAGAGAATCAAGCTCAGAATAAGTTACATTGAAATGATGATGTTTGAAAGAATTCTCAGTAGTTGTAAGTATGATTTAGGTATCTGGAAGCTGTAATGGAGATGAGAAGGTTGTTTAAGTGTTGGTTTAATCACCACACAACAAATGGTCATCAGTTCACCATGTCTAACAGACATCAAGAACTGGCTAGTCCAAAGTAAATGGTTTTGGTAAAGACTTCTCAAATCCATTGATGGCTGACAGTTTGCCAAAAATTGTATGGTAATCAACTCACCATGTTATTAAAACAAAGAGTTGGCTACTCTAGAGCAAACGGCTACTGGTAAAGAGATCTCAAATCTATTGATAGCTGATAGTTTGCTAAAAACTATAAGGTTATCAATGCACCTTGTTATTGCAATGAAGCACTAACTAGTCCATAGCAAATGGCTCATGGTAAAGACATATCAAATTCGTTGATGTCTGGAAGTTTGCCAAAAACTACAAAGCCAACCTAGTTAGATGTTGCTGTGTAGCTATGGTGCAGAGGAGATGAGGTACTGATAAAGACTAAAAGCCAAAGTATGATTTGATTTCAAAAGAACAACAAGCAAATCATCATTAAAGAGAAGCTAATAACTTAAAGAAGTGTTTGGATGCAATCCTTAAAAACTCAAACCGAAGAAAACCAAAGAAACTTGAAGTTAACAAGTGAAGTTCAAGTTTAGGGGAGGATTGTTGGGAATTAAGTTCTCTAGGCTTAATTCTATTAGTAATACATAGTTAGTTCTGCCAGTACATTCATTATTACTGGTAAAAGAGTTAGCATAGTTAGTACTGGTAGTGTATCATAGTTAGTACTAGTTATGTATTAGTTAATTCTTGTTGTGTAAAATTATAGTTAGAGTTAGAGATATGCATGAGATATCTTAGGAAAGGATATGCATGATCTCTATACACATTTTGTAAAGCCCATTAGGATTTCCTTGATGTATAAAAGGAACCCTAGGCATGGTTAGAATATATAGATCAATAGAGATCATTAGCATTTATAATCTGTAACCTAGGCAGATTCAAGTTATAATATACAAAGTATGTGTTTGATAAAAGATCTCTTGTGTTTTCTTAATACTGTTCTTCTTAGCATTGTTGATTAGTTTCCGCATAATCAATAGTGTTCAATCAGTGTTTCATTATTATTACTTTGGATTTTTCTAAAGTAACAAACCATTTGCAAGCTAAAGGTTCAAAGATATATTTAGAAGGGATCCAACAACTAGAATGTTTTAAGGAACTGAACAACTTGATTCTTTAAGAAACTAAACAACTAGATTCATTAAGGAACCTAACAAACTAGTTTTTATTTTAGAAAACGGTTTATCTTTTAAGACCCAAAACACTTAAGATCACATTTCCAATTTAAAGGGCAATTTAAAATCTTAATTAGGGGGTTAATTAAAATTGGTTAATTAAAATTGGTTAATTATACACTCTAAACAAGTTAAGTTTGCTTAAGTTGCAATTTAATTGGATAGATCTTAAAAGGTGCTAAAGTCTTAGAGTGCCTAATCCTTAAGAAATTTTCACATCATGAAACAACTTTATGTGCTTACTTAAAAGGTCTCTATAGTGTATTGTATGAAATTAGTTATACATAAACTATATTGATCATATCTTAGCAGAATAATGGATACCACACAAGCTCAGCAAAAGGCGTTGGATGATGCTCTAGTCGCTCCTGATAATCGTCTTAACATTAGGAATTGCAATCTCCGACTAAGCTCCACACTCAAATCCAAGGAACCTACTTTTCAAGTGGTATTGGATGCTCTCAAACTCACTCCCTTCTTTAAAGCAGTTGAGATCACTGTTAATGTACCAGAAATCTACATGCAAGAGTTCTGGGCCACTAACTAGATCCATCATTCTTCACATTGATTCAAGAAGAATGGCAAAAGTCATACTATGACCTTGAAACTTCAGAGACATGCTCTAGATTTGCCCTTAACTCCCAGGCCAGAAATTTGAAGATCCTCCATTTGAAGAAGATATTCTCTTGTTTATTAGAGATCTTGGCCACACTAGAGAGATAAAGGTCTTAACTGATGTCAATGTTAATCACATGCATCAACCATGGATATCATTTGCTGCAATCATCAATAAGTGTCTAAGTGGAAAAACTACTACATTGGAAAGTCTTCACTTGTCATGTGCTTAAATCCTTTAGGGCATGTATCATAACAAGCATGTTGATTATGTCTACCTACTTTGGGAAGACTTGGTGTATCAAGTAGAGAACAAAAAATCAAAGAAGAACAATGACATATATTATTTATGTTTCACCAAAGACATTGTAGACTACTTCATGACCAAAGATCCATCAATTCCAAGGAGAAACAAGATGTTTTGGCACACTGCCAGGGATGACTCCATGTTCACCATAATAAGAGTTATCTCTAAACATTAAGACACATAAATATATGGTGCAATTCTCCCTCGACATTTAACAAACCAACACATGATTGAGTTAGAAGCCAACAAGACTTACTACGCGTATGCCAATGGTGAGAAAACTCAAAAACCTAAGTACGTGAAGAAGAAAGCTGATTCTGATACAACTCCTAAGAAGAAGATAAGATATTGCATCTCTATCTAATGTTTTAAGGATGTTTAAGTACCAATTGTAAGTGATTTAGGCAAGCTATGTCACATTATGTGACTTTTATATAAAATAATATGTACTTTTTCAGCAGCAATAAAATATAAAAAATTATCATTAATTAATATCATATATTGTTTCTCTATCTGATGCTGTAAGAATTTTTAATTACAAGTTTTAAATGTTATAGAGAAAACCATTTCACGTCATGTGAATTTTTTATTTAATAATTATTGAAAATCATACTTTTTACTATTTTTTACATTAGCAATTAGATATAAAAAAATTGTTAATAATAAATATCTGATACCGTATCTTTATATGATGTTTAATTATAAGTTTTAAGTGATATATCGCACACTATGTCACATCATATGACTTATATATATTTAATAATAAGTTAAAATTATACTTTTTACTTGTCATTTAAGTTTAATTTAAATATAAAAAAATAACATTAGTAAATATCAGATATTGTATCTCTATATAATGTTTTAAGAATATTTGTTTACAAGTTCTAAATGATATAAATCAGATTATCTCAGGTCATGTGATTTTATATTTACTAATAAGTGAAAATCATATTTTCTACTAGTTTTTCCAGTTCCAATTAAATATAAAAGCAATTAAATAAAAAAAATTACTAGTAGTTAAGATAAGATAAAGCATATCTCTTAAATGTGTTAACAATGTTTATTTATTAGTTCTAAGTGATATAGAGCAAAATATGTCACATCATGTGACTTTATACCTAATAATTAGTGAAAATCATACTTTTTACTGGTTTTTCAGTAGAAATAAAATAAAAAAATTAAGGTAACTAATATCAGATATTGTATGTTTATTAGATATTTTTTGGATATTTAAATATAGGTTGTAAGTGATATAGAGAAAATAGCTCATGTGACTTTTATATTTAATAATAAGTGAAAGTCTATCTAATGTTTAAAGGATCTTTAAGTACCAGTTGTAAGTGATATAGGGCAAGCTATGTCACATCATGTGACTTTTATATAAAATAATTATACTTTTTACTGGTTTTCCAGTAGCAATAAAATATAAAAAATTATCAATAATTAATATCATATATTATATCTCTATCTAATGCTGTAAGAATTTTTAATTACGTGTTCTAAATGTTATAGAGCAAACTATTTCACGTCATGTGAATTTTTTATTTAATAATTATTGAAAATCATAATTTTTTACTATTTTTTCCATTAGCAATTAGATATAAAAAAATTGGTAATAATAAATATCTAATACCGTATCTTTATATGATGTTTAAGGATGTATAATTATAAGTTGAAAGTGATATATAACACACTATGTCACATCATATGACTTGAATATATTTAATAATAAGTTAAAATCATACTTTTTTACTTATCTTTTACGTATAATTTAAATATAAAAAATAACATTAGTACATATCAGTTATTGTATCTCTATATAATGTATTAAAAATATTTGGTTACAAGTTCTAAATGATATAAATCAAATTATCTCAGGTCATGTGATTATATATTTACTAATAAGTGAAAATCATACTTTCTACTAGTTTTTCCAGTAGCAATTAAATATAAAAAATTACTAGTAGTTAACATAAAATAATATATATCTCTTAAATGTGTTAACAATTTTTATTTATTATTTCTAAGTTATATAGAGCAAACTATGTCACATCATGCGATTTTTATACCTAATAATTAGGGAAGATCATACTTTTTACTAGCTTTTCAGTAGAAAATAATTATAAAAAAATTATAGTTAATTAATATCAAATATTGTATCTTTATTAGATTTTTTTGGATATTTAAATATAGGTTATAAGTGATATAGAGCAAAGTAATATAGCTCATGTGACATTATTATTTAATAATAAGTAAATATCATACCTTTCACTGGTTTTCTAGTAGCAATTAAACGTAAAAAATTATCAGTAATTAATCAGATATTGCATCTCTATCTAATGTTTAAAGGATCTTTAAGTACTAGTTGTTAGTGATATAGGGAAAGCTATGTCACATCATGTGACTTTTATATAAAATAATATGTAATAATTATACTTTTTACTGGTTTTCCAGTAGCAATAAAATATAAAAAAATATCAATAATTAATATCATATATTGTATCTCAATCTGATGTTGTATGAATTTTTAATTACAAGTTCTAAATGTTATAAAGCAAACTATTTCACGTCATGTGAATTTTTATTTAATAATTATTGAAAATCATACTTTTTTACTATTCTTTCCATTAGCAATTAGATATAAAAAATTGTTAATAATAAATATCTGCTACCGTATCTTTATATGATGTTTAAGGATGTTTAATTATAAGTTCTAAGTGATATATAGCACATTATGTCACTTCATATGACTTGTATATATTTTTATAATAAGTTAAAATCATAGTTGTTTACTTGTCTTTTAAGTATAATTTTATTATAAAAAAATAACATTAGTAAATATAAGATATTGTATCTGTATATAATGTTGTAATAATATTTGGTTACAAGTGCTAAATGATATAAATCAAATTATCTCAGGTCATTTGATTTTATATTTACTAATAATTGAAAATCATACTTTCTACTAGTTTTTCCAGTAGCAAATAAACATAAAAGCAATTATATAAAAAAAATTACTAGTAGTTAACATAAGATTATGTATATATCTTAGATGTGTTAACAATGTTTATTTATTTGTTCTAAGTGATATAGAGCAAACTATGTCACATCATGTGACTTTTATACCTAATAATTAGTGAAAATAATAATTTTTACTGGTTTTTAAGTAGAAATTAAATACAATAAAATTATAGGTAATTAATATCAGATATTGTATCCTTAACAAATTTTTTTGGATATTTAAATATAGGTTGTAAGTGACATAGAGCAAATTAATATAGCTCATGTGACTTTTATATGTAATAATTAGTGAAAATCACACCTTTCACTGGTTTTCTAGTAACAATTAAACATAAAAAATTATCAGCAATTACTGTCAGATATTACATCTCTATCTAATGTTTAAAAGGATCTTTAAGTACCAGTTGTAAGTGTTATATGGCAAGCTATGTCAAATCATGTGACTTTTATATAAAATAATATATAATAATTATACTTTTTACTGGTTTTCTAGCGGTAATAAAATATAAAAAGTTATCAATAATTAATATCATATATTGTATCTCTATCTGATGCTGTAAGAATTTTTAATTACAAGTTCTAAATGTTATAGAGAAAAATATTTCACGTAATGTGAATTTTTTATTTAATAATTATTGAAAATCATACTTTTTTACTATTTTTTCCATTAACAATTAGATATAAAAATTGTTAATAATAAATATCTGCTACCGTATTTTTATATGATGTTTAAGGATGTTTAATTATAAGTTCTAAGTGATATATAGCACATTATGTCACTTCATATGACTTGTATATATTTTATAATAAGTTAAAATCATAGTTGTTTACTTGTCTTTTAAGTATAATTTAATTATAAAAAAATAACATTAGTAAATATAAGATATTGTATCTGTATATAATGTTGTAATAATATTTGGTTACAAGCGATGAATGATATAAATCAAATTATCTCAGGTCATGCGATTTTATATTTACTAATAATTGAAAATCATACTTTCTACTAGTTTTTCCAGTAGCAATTAAACATAAAAGCAATTATATATAACAAAGTTACTAGTAGTTAACATAAGATTATGTATATATCTTAGATGTGTTAATAGTGTTTATTTATTAGTTCTAAGTGATATAGAGCAAACTATGTCACATCATGTGACTTTTATACCTAATAATTAGTGAAAATCATAATTTTTACTAGTTTTTAAGTAGAAATTAAATATTATAAAATTATAGGTAATTAATATCAGATATTGTATCTTTATCATATATTTTTAGATATTTAAATATAGGTTGTAAGTGATATAGAGCAATGTAATATAGCTCATGTGACTTTTATATTTAATAATAAGTGAAAATCATACCTTTCACTGGTTTTCTAGTAGCAATTAACCATAAAAAATTATCAGCAATTAATATCATATATTGCATCTCTATCTAATGCTTAAAGGATCTTTAAGACCAGTTGTAAGTAATATAGGGCAAGCTATGTCACATCATGCGACTTTTATATAAAATAATATGTAATAATTATACTTTTTACTGGTTTTTCAGCAGTAATAAAGTATAAAAATTATCAATAATTAATGTCATATATTGTATCTCTATCTGATGCTGTAATAATTTTTAATTATAAGTTTTAAATGTTATAGAGCAAAATATTTCACGTAGAAAATCATAATTTAAATAAAATTAGTTTAGAACTTGTAATTAAAAATTCTTACAACATCAGATAGAGATACAATATATGATATTAATTATTGGTTTTTTTTATATTTTATTACTGCTGGAAAACCAGTAAAAAGTATAATTATTACATATTATTTTATATAAAAGTCACATGAGGTGACATAGCTTGCCCTATATCACTTACAACTGGTACGTAAAGATCCTTTAAACATTAGATAGAGATGCAATATCTGATATTAATTACTGATAATTTTGTATGTTTAATTGCTACTAGAAAACTAGTGAAAGGTATAATTTTCACTTGTTATTAAATATAAAAGTCACATGAGCTATATTACTTTGCTCTATATCACTTACAACATATATTTAAATATTCAAAAAAATATGATAAATATAAAATATCTGATATTAATTACATATAATTTTGTATATTTAATTTCTACTAAAAAACCAATAAAAATTATGATTTTCACTAATTATTAGGTATAAAGTCACATGATGTGACATAGTTTGCTCTATATTACATGGAACTAGTAAATAACATTGTTAATGCATTTAAAAGATATACATTATCTTATGTTAATTACTAGTAATTTTTTTATATTTAATTGCTTTTATATTTAATTGCTACTGGAAAAACTAGTAGACAGTATGATTTTTACTTATTAGTTAATATAGAATCGCATGACATGAGATAATTTGATTTATATCATTTAGTTATTTTACCTCCTTTGGGATCACTTCCAAAAGCCACAAAGCCTCCATTGTAATCTTCATAGTCTGAAAGATAAGCTTTGTTGCCAGTCATATGGCTAGAGCAACCACTATCCACCACTGCATGATCCTGTAACAAGATCTCTGGATTGCCCTGCACAAAAAGTAAGAGAATTAGTATCTCTTAGGGACCCAAGCCATTACAGACTTGGAAATCCCTTTTGGGTCAACATACTCAACCTTCTTGAGCATGAATGATCCACTGTCTTTGGACACATGATCCAAGTAATTTCCCTTAGGCCTCCAAACCCACCTTGACTTTTTAAGGTCAGTATCCATCTTACCCTTACCAGTATTAACTACTGCTCTTGTCCCAGCAGTAGTCATATTTTGAACCCCAAAAGTTTTAACATCTTGTTTTAAGTCTTTGGGTCTAAAAGCTGGTTTTGTGTAGTAAGACCTCTTGATAGGTGAATATGAGCCTCTTGGTCTTACATTGTCCATTCTTGGGTAAATTGGTCTAATAGCACCACCAGTTTGTGCTATTTTTGGGGCAAATGGTCTAACAGTACTAACAGGCCTAGCAGTACTAACTGGCCTAGCAGTACTAACTGGCCTAGCAGTACTAACTTTGTGAACTGCTCTTTTCTCATTTTGCTTAACAGGAGTAATCAAACCTGTTCTTGTTAGTACTCCTGATGGGACAAAAGTCTTTCTTAAATGAGGGTATTTTGAAAATTTTTGATGTCTAACCCTTTTAGTATTATCCCATACTGGTTTGTCCACCCTTGGACCAGTATTGACCATAATTTTTAGCTTAGGTTCTTGACTCTGTTTGTCATGAAAATTACAATCTTTGATCAAATGGTCAGTACTTTTACAGACAAAGCAAGCTTTTATTTTCTTAAATCCAATTCCTTATTTCTGAGAAGTTTGACCAATTTTATCAACTCTAGTTTTAACTGTTTGAGTCTCATTAGTCTTAACAGGACTAACTGTTTGCACTTCAGACACATCATCCTCATCATCTGAGTTCCAATCCTCAATGATAACTTTATCTCTGTTAACTGATTCATAGACTGTCTTAGGTTTTTGAGTATTTGCTTCATTTGTTTTACCTACAGTCTCACTTGTTTTAGTATTAAGATCAGTTGTTTTTGACTCAATTATTTTCTTCCTAATGGCATATTCATCTAAACCTACAAATGATATGTTAGCTCTTGGGGTTAGGAATTTCCCTGTTATAGGAGGGGGAACAGCATGATACCCATCTACTTTAGAAAACCTATCATTAGCTGGTATGGACTCTTCATCACTAGTTCTGACATCAAAAACACTCAAACTAATCTCACTATCAGTTTTAGAATTTTTTTTCTCATTTCATTCAATTGTGTGCCATATCCTAAACCAGTTTTATCTCTAGCACTCATTTGACTATTGAGTAATTCATCAATATTCTTGGATGATTCTTCCCATTTTTCTATCTTTACTTTTAACTCATCTCTTTCCTTAACAACTTTCTCTAATTCCAGGTTAAGGTTGTTAATTTTTTATTTCTCTGCATTTAAGCTCATAGTTTTGAAACTCATATTTTTCACCCCAAGCTAATTCATTTTTTTCATGTACAAGTATCTTAGATTCTAGTGACTCTAAGGCTAACTCATAACCCTGAATTTCTAGTCTTGCTCTGCTATGTTTTTCTCTTTCACTATCATAATTCTTTTGAAGAGTTTTAAAAGATTCAAGACATTGTTTAGAACATTTTTGTATCTCATTGTCAGAAGAACTTGATGAGCTTGAAGAAAAGATTGCCATTAAAGCATAGTTGACTGGTTCTACTTCAAAATCATTACTCTAGTCATAGCCTCCTATATCATCTTGAGCCACCAGTGCCTGTGATGAAGATTCATTTGTTGGTGCATTGCTCCTGCCATTGTCACCATAAGTTCTTTTCCCTTGATTCCTTCCAGATCTATAATCCCTAGCAAAGTGCCCTTTTCTATCACAATTGTAGCACTCAATTTTTAATTTATCAAGTGAAACAGGTCATTTTTCTTTGAAATCCATGATCCTTCTTGTCTTCTGAATGAATTTCCTCACTCTGACAGTCAACATAGCCACCTGCCATCTAAGATCTAATTCTTCCAAGTCATCTTCATCAATTTGCTGAAAATCCTCATTTTCAAGTTGA
>BQNB010167535.1:0-11323 GCA_026074375.1 Tanacetum coccineum
GGGTTTAGTGGTTAGGGGTTTAGGGTTTTTGGTATAGGGTTTAGTGGTAAGGGAGGGGGGTTAAGGTTTTTGGTATAGGGTTTCGTGGTTAGGGGTTTGGGGTTTTGGTATAGGGTTTAGTGGTTAGGTGTTTAGAGTTTTTGGTATAGAGCTTAGTGTATAGCGGTTTAGGATTTTTGGTATAGGGTTTGGTGGTCAAGGGTTTATGGTTTTTGGTATAGGTTTTAAAGTTTATGTTTATATCACTTGTGATATTATACCTAGTTGTTAGGGGTTTAGGGTTTTTGGTATAGATTTTAAAGTTTATGTATATATCACTTGCGATATTATACCTAATAGTTAGGGGTTGAGGGTTTTTGATATAGGATTTAGTGGTTAGGGGTTTAGGATTTTTGGTATATATTTTAAAGTTTATGTATATATCATTTGTGATATTATACCTAGTGGTTAGGGGTTTAGGATTTTTGGTATAGGGTTTAGTGGTCATGGGTTTAGGGTTTTTGGTAAAGATTTTAAAGTTTGTGTATATATCACTTATGATATTATACCTAGTGGTTAGTGGTTTAGGGTTTTTGGTATATGGTTTAGTGGTTAGGGGTTTAGGGTTTTTGGTATAGGTTTTAAAGTTTATGTATATATCACTTGTGATATTATACCTAGTGGTTAGGGGTTTAGAATTTTTGGTATATGGTTTAGTTGTTAGTTTAGGGTTTTTGGTATAATATCAGTGATGAATAACGTATGAAAACGGAAGAAATTGTTTGATAATTGCCAAAAACGTCTCAAAACGGCCAAAAACTTCTGAACACGGACGAAAATGTGCGAAAACGTGCAAAAACGGACTAAAACTTGCGAAAACGGACAAAAGCGTACAAACGAACGAAAATGTACAAAAACAAACGATAGCATAAGAAAACGAACGAAAACGTAAGAAAACAGACGAAAACATATGAAAACGGATGAAAACGTATGAAATGAAAACGTATGAAAACAGACGAAAACATGGGAAACGGAAGAAAACGTGCTAAAATGAAAGAAAACGTGCGAAACCAGACGAAAACGCGCGAAAGCTGACAAAAACGTGTTAAAGCTGGTGAAACGCTCAAAAGCTGGCGAAAACGCGCGAAAGGTGACGAAAACGCGTGAAAGCCGACGAAAACGCGTGAATGCAGACAAAAGCGTGCAAAAACGTATGAAAACGTAAGAAAACTTGCGAAAACGTAAGAAAATGTCTAAAAACGGACGACAACGTGTGAAAACGTTTGAAAACGAAAGAAAACATGCGAAATCGGGTGAAAACCGGAGAAAACGTCTGAAGAAAGACGGAAACGTATGAAAAGGTGCGAAAACGGACGAAAACGTGCGAAAACTTAAGAAATCGTGCAAGAACATAAGAAAATGTGCGAGAACGTCTAAATACGGACGAAAACACGCGAAAACGGACAAAAACGTGTGAAAACAGACGAAAACGTGCGAAAACAAACGAAAACGCGTGAAAGCGTACGAAAACGTGCGAAAGCGGACGAAAACGTATGAAAACGTATAAGAACGTAAAAAAACGTAAAAAACTTAAAAATACATAAAAACGTACAAAATGTTAAAAAAGTCAACTAATTGCAATTTGGGCAAGATTTGCTAACTATACATATAATGAGGGAGTAGTTAGTGTGAGCTTTAGTAAATTTACACTTTTTGTCCCTCCATGTTTTTTTAATCTTAAATCTTGTATTTTTAATCTAATGAAATGGATAGTCTAGATTAGTCCCTTAATATGTAGGTTAAAACTTGTCCTCAAAATAACTCACCTCGTATAAATATAGATATAGATAGACTAGATGTGTAAACAATATTTTTCAACAATCTTACAGAAATTATAAGGTTATTACATTGTTACAATTTTTTTTTGGTACACATAAAATTAGTCAACAATCCATAAATATACCCATAGACTTTGATCTTGTAAATTTTAATTTAATTATAATGACTTTCACAACACACATACAGAAAACTTTAATAAGTTTTTTTATTAAGTAGCAAGCTTAGACTATTCTTATTATTAGAAAATATTATCATTATTGATGGGCATGACATATGTAACACGTCTTGTCTAAGTTAGAATCGTTGACATAGTCAAGTGTTGAGAACTCATGATTCATGATATCTACTACCGTGCATTGACAATTACGTGCTTCTTAAGTTATTGTTAAAGGTTCTTTTTTTAATACAACATTGGTTAACAAAGGTCGTGTTAAAGACATAGATCGAACCAGGGTGTGTCCCGGATGATTTCGGGACATCTATTGAATTTTGCGATATAGTGTTAACTTTTGTAAAAAACATTGATTTTCTCAAATGCACATAGTTAGAAAAATGTGTTTCTCATTTTGTATAGCTTTTTCGTAAATAGACCTAACTAAATTGTGTCTTAATTTCGTCCTTGACTAAAGATATATAATAAATCTTCATTGCCTAACAAATCACTTTGAATTTTATTAAATCACAAAGGAAGAGAGTTGTTTGTAACTACTCCCTCAATCTTAAAATTATTGTCCTCAAACAAAAAACACACAGTTTAAGAAAAGTGTATTTATTACTGCTTTCTCTTTCTTACTTTTTGACAGAATAACAGTTTACCCTTAGCTAATTAATTAAAGTTTTCTTTAAAGTTTATAATAAAAATTTCAAATAAGGGTAATATAGTAAACTTGATCAAAGTTCTCTATCTATTTTTAGTAGTGAACAATTGATTTGAGACATCCTAAAAAGGAAACGTGGACAATAAAATAGGATGGAGGAAGTAATATTAAATATTCTTTCCGTCCCAAAATAAGTGTCCAGTTTGATTTTTCAGAGTCAAACTGGTTCAACTTTGACCTTACATATTTTTGTGTGTGTTATATAATATTTGATGCAAACTATATTAATAGATTGGTTTTTAAGTGTATTTTTATTGGTATAATTTACTATATAACAAAAAAAAATATATTAAAAATCAAAATTGAACCGGATTGACTTTGAAAAATTAAGCTGAACACTTATTTTGAAAGGAAAAGAGTATAAAAAGGTAAACAATTCTTGAAAACAATTCGAGTTAAAATAAAATAAAAAAAGAAGTTTGGATAGAGTCAAACATAGTCTTTTTAAAGAAGTTGTATACGAAACTTCTACATGGGACCACATATTGCCACGTGGACAAATCATGACGCATTACCATACGTTTTTGGACAAAAACCCTAATTTATATACACACATGATACACTTTTTACATTCACACACGTATCAAACTTGCATAAAAAAAGGTCAAACGTTTGGTCCATACGACTCTTCCTCTAAATCTTTATATATACCATTCATTATTCCACAACTAAAAGACTCTTTGAAATCTCACAATACCACTCATTCACACATAGATTGATAATTTTATATATGACCAAGTTCAGTTTTGGACCAACTTTAGATACATCCGAGCCATTGGTGTTATTGAACAAGAGTTCAAGGTGGAACCCTTTCGCCATGGTTCCGAACAGCCCCCCTGATCATGACGCTAATCGAAAAGTTCTCGCTGAGATGGATCTTTTTACTACAAGTAATAATAGTTTGGTCGTTAAGAAGGAAGATTTTCATGCTGGTGACCTTGATGTAAATGTAAGTAATTAACTATTATTGGATTGTTATTTATTTTTATTTTTTTTTCTTACTATGGTTATCGGTTTCTCGTTTAATAGACGGGTTTGGATCTTCTTACTCGCGTAAGCGGCGATCAATCATCAGCTGGTGATGTTTCATTGACAAGTGATGAAAACAGATATACTAACAAGGTATAATGAAGCAAACTTAATTAAAACTGTACTGTAGCCTCTTTTTAAAGGTTTATATTATTATTTGATGGTACTTTTTGCTTCATTAGCCAATTAACTTTGTGTACTTTAAGTATGTTCTCATTTCTTTATTTTGGTGGCACAAAAATAAAATAAATTTATAATCTTGGTTAGAAGCTACAATGATGCTTAGATAGTTAATTAGATTATTTGTGTCAAATGTTATCTTTGCTAATGGCATGATAATATATCATAGTTGTCACGATATCTTTTTATATGTAATGAACAAATTTTTTTGCTATTCTGTATACTAAACTAGATTTTATAGCATTTTTTGTGTATTTTATGACCATTTTACCTCTCATTTTATTAACCCGAGAGGGGCAAAATGGTCATTTAATACACAAAAATGCAATAAAATCAAATTTAGTACACAGAAAAGCAAAATTTTTTGTTCGATACATATAGAAGGAAATCATACATTTAGCTGTCATTTGCCCTTTTATATTACATGATCATTTTAGAATATTAAGTAGTAGGTGTTAGATATGTAAGTTATTCTACATTATGCAAAATGATTGTATGTCTATGCAGACAACTTATGATTAGTCTTTGTTATTTATGTTTTTCATTTTAATTTTCAGTTGGCAAAGATTCAAAACGAGCTAGAAAAAACGAACCTTGAGAACCAAAGGCTAAAAGAGATGTATCTACAAGTTAGCAACAATTACAGTGCCCTACAAGTGCAATTTGTGGCTCTAATGCAACAACAAGAGCAAGAAAAGAAGCAGGTCGATAATCTTTCTCAACAGGTTTCGGTAGCTGTTCCGAGACAGTTTATGGAAATGACATCTCGTGATTCTTCCTCCGAAGAAAAGACTTTATCGGGTTCGGGTCTAAACACAGCTGAGTTGTCAAAGAATGTTGATATAGATGGTAAGAGTACTATTCGTCGCGAAGACACCCCAGATTCTAATGTATGGACATCAAATAAAGTTCCTAGATTAGTTGCCCCCGAGACCAATGAGCAGACAAATGACGCAACAATGCGTAAAGTCCGTGTTTCAGTTAGAGCACGTTCAGAAGCACCTATGGTAAACTATTTATTGAGTAGCTTATTAGACTTTGTGTTTAAATTTTGGTGATCTGATTATGTTATGATATGATCGGTTTGCAGATTACTGATGGATGTCAATGGCGAAAGTACGGACAAAAGATGGCAAAAGGAAATCCATGTCCACGAGCATACTATCGTTGCACAATGGCTACTGGTTGCCCAGTCCGAAAACAAGTTCAAAGATGGGCCGATGATCAGACTATTTTAGTAACAACCTACGAAGGGACTCACAACCATCCGCTCCCACCAGCAGCAGTAGCAATGGCTTCAACTACTTCGGCTGCAGCCACTATGCTGCTCTCGGGATCAATGTCGAGCTCAGATGGTTATATGAACCCTAATCTATTGACTCAGGCAATTAGACCAGGCTCCTCTAGTATTGCTAGCATATCTGCCACAGCTCCGTTTCCAACAATTACGTTAGACCTAACACACCCTCCAAACACATTGCAAACACTTAATGCTACCGCATTTGAGGGTCACCCATCATCACAATATTTCCAACCACCTACTGCAATGCCTTTACAAGCGTTTCAGCAAGGAGGCACGGCCGCCTTATACAACCAATCAAGATTCTCTGGCCTTCAGTTTTCTCCAGACAAAACCTCGAATCAAGTTTTACCACAAAACCACCAATCTCAGCCGCATACATCATTCTCGAATTCACTTAGTGCGGCTACTGCTGCCATAACGGCTGATCCAAACTTCACTGCAGCCTTAGCTGCAGCGATCACGTCCATCATGGGTGGCAATGCTGGCACCATTACTTCCAACAACAACGACAACAACAACAGCGCTTACAATCACACTCGTGATCACTAGTAGTGTTATTTCATAGGAAATGAAAGTGAGGGAAAGCTGTTTTGCAAATTCTTTTGTTCTTTTGGTCACCATTTTTTCAAATCTAGGAGCTCCTAATGTGAAGGTACAAAATTTGTAATATCATACATTTTTTTCTTTGGTTACATAAAGTATGTAATTTTAGTTGTCATGTACTTTTAGTTTATTGGTATAAATGTGGATACATTTGGAGTCCAAATTTTAAAGTTTGGTTTGAAATTTGAGATACTTTGGTTTTCTTCCTTCCAATTAACTTCATAAATATTGGTGGTTTAATAACTTATAACAAGCTGACTTTACATTTTAATTTTTGGAAATAAGATAGTATTACTGAGGGAAGTGCGTGTATATTTTGCTCAATTAGTCTAATAGCGTCTGTATAAATTAGTTAGATTAGACACGCTGCCAAGTTTTTATGATACGAGGCACTTGAAACGGCCCAGCACCTCTATATCGACCGCAGATATCTAGTGATCTTTGGTCCAAAGCTTCGATCTGGTTGGGTTTGTCGAGTTACCCTAACAACCTTCGTGGTCTTATTTGATGGGGTGACTCGTTTTTGCTTATGCAACTTGTTGGTAATCAAAAGGACAAACGAAATAGTAATAATTTCAGAAAACGAACTGGAAGCTATATTTAAATAATCAAACCAAATATAAAACCAAAATCAAATGTATCAAACATAAAATTCTAATTTAAAAGTATCAATATCTAATTCGAATGTATAAAAAGATTAGCCTCTATTTATAAGCAACTAATAACCTAAAAACACTCAAATCCTAAACTGATTAAAATTTTAAAATTAAGATATAGAAAACTTAAAATCTATCCAAAACCAAATTTTCCGAACAACCCTTAAAGTTTAAATCATATTTCTAACATCATCACATTGACCGGAACTCACCATGTGTTTCAAATCAAATTCAAATTTTCATTTACCAAATGCTAGAGACAGCCTAATTTAAAACGAATAATCAAACGTTAACCGACAAAAACATGGTCAACCAAACAAACAAATCGGCTCAAACGATTTTCATAAAAGACAATCAAATTCAGGAAACTAACTTCACAAGCCCGACGAACGAAGATCCAAAATTTTGAAACTAACAAATTCCCAAGGATCGGACAAATTACAAACGACCTAATAATAATTAAGTCTTCAAACACCATCGTTATTCAAATTTCGAATATCAAATGCAAATTTTTATGACCCACTTATTAGATAAGTATTACGGTTCAACTTAAAACTTATTATCCAAGTATCAAACAAATTCAAGTTAATAAACAATTTGACCAACGGGCTCTTATTATTCAAATGCCCCAAATATGATACATAATATTCTTAACAACTCACGTATATCATACGAATTAGTGTTCAAATTCGCATTAAAAAACTAACAAATTCGATCAATTCATAATCACTTCTAAATGCTTTCAAGTTTCTTGAGATGAAATCAAAAACCAAAAGCCTAATACCAAAACAAAATCTCGCAATAATACTATCAAAAAGCTATATTCCTAAATTTCTTGTAGTCCACTACTAACAACACAAAAACCCTTAATTGTCAATCAATCTAAATTTTAATATGTAAATTCCAAGATACCAAATTCAAACTAATGATTACCCAAAGTCAGCAAACATCAATCGAAAAATAGTAACAAAAAGTGGCAAATGATAGAAATATCCGTCTTTACTCCTCTTCTTTATGGCAAAACGAACCTGACTCTCATACCACTTGTTGATAATTAAAAAGACGAAATAAATAACAAATTTAAAATACGAAACGAAAGCACTATTCAAATTATCAAACCAAATGCAAAAGTGCTATACACAAAATTCTAATTCAAAAGTATCAAATTCTAATTCGAGAATACAAAGAGTTCATTGGCTTCTATTTAAGTCACTTTTCTAACACAAGTCCTTGAAGGATGTGGCAGTGATAACCGTCGTTAAGTCCCTTTGGAACTAAACAAAGTCTTATTCAATCTCAAACGGCCCAAAGGAGCTCTAGCTTAATAATACAAAGCTCTCATCTAAATGGAATTGTTAAACCAGCCGGCCTTTGTAATCTCGTATTGCACGTTACTTGTGTGAAGATTCATAAATATGCTCTTAATTATCAAATTGTCTGAACTTGAAAGGGATGGTAGATACAAAAATGAAATACGGTTTCTAAACGGATCAGATGTTATAAATCTGTTCATCCAACAAGAATAGACAAAAGAAACCAAGTGAGAAGTGTATATGAATGTAAATGTTGTCATAGTTAAAAAAAAGGAGTAAAACCTTTTTTGACTACAATAAAAATTAATGAATTAATAAGATATAAAAAAGTTTTAGTTTATGTGTAAGAAATATATTACATGTAAATGACATAAAATGGGAAAAGATAATTATCAAGTTGTTATTATATAAGAGGAGTTAAATTAAAAATGACTTCAGAGACCAACCGTGTAATAAGAAAAAGACAAAAATTGTAAAAATAACAGGTAGTATTTTGAATTTGAAAATTTGGTTGGTGAGTGTTAACATTAGATTCACCCTTAGAACAACCGATCCGGAGGCATGATAAAATGAAAGAGATGATTAGCCATGTTTATTAGAGAGAAAAGAAAGAGATATGAGAAGTTTATGTGTGCTAGTAGGGGTGAGCAAAAGAAACCGAAAAAAACAAAACCGAACCGAAAACACCGAACTAGCCGAAAAACCGAAAGAACCGAACGCGAAAAAGAAACCGACCGATAAAACTAGAAACCGATAGTTCGTTTTTTAATTTTCTCAAAAACCGAAAAATTCTTCGGTTCGTTTTCGGTCTTTTGTTCAAAGCGAAACCGAACCGAACTACAACCCAGTTTTTATATTTACATATAAATATAAATAAATATATCGATAACTAATATCTTTTAAATTCAATTTATTTTCCTATGATGATATTTATCTAAAATAATATAATTTTAATGTGATAGTGATATATGGGTTTTAGTTTCCCCCCTGTACATCGTGTGCGTTTACTTGACAATATATGTTACAATGACAATGATCAACTAATAGTGTATTTACACACATGCATGTGTGTGTCTCACATTTATATGTTATGATTGTAAAAATTTATGTAAACATATTACTCATATTTGACAAAAAAATTAAAAAAATACAATTTTTCTACGTAAAACAAGTTATTAATATAAATTAGCCAAAACCAAATATAAACGGTTTGAAACCGAAAAACCCAAAAAACCGAACCGACATAACAAAACCAGAGAACCGAAAAAAAATCACGATTACACACGGCAACAAAAACCAGAGCGCTACTCATTTTGATTCGGTTTTTGGATTTTTAATAAAAACCGAATCAATTCTCGTTCTGTTCCGGTTTTAAGCCAAAAACGCGACACCAAACCTAACCGTGCAACACAGCCCCTATCGTTCAGAGAAAAACAAGAAAAACACACCACACACACACACTTTATACAAATATACGAAACTTCTACCCCTAGCCCATGGAAGTCATCGGACGGGGGTATTTATATCCTGGGCTTGACAACACTAACATAACACCCGCACAACGACTATAAAAATGATACCTAAAAACTTCCCGAACTATAATTCCGGATTAGTCATCATATTTTAGGGCTAACAGTGAGGGACTAACGCTGCAACACAATTTTTATGCGAAATTACCGTAATACGCATCACCAATGAAGCGACTTAACGACCGTTCATCCTTTGAGACCAAACACGCACCAAAATGACCACTTCCGAGACTATTCCATCGATTTTCAAAACGAGGGACTGAACGGGTAAACGGGACTAAGTTCAGGGACCATTGGTGTAATTTACCCTATTAAATATATGAAACTATAGAAACTCTAATGAACCAAAGCACACAAACTGGCTTGAGCCTCTAATCTTCAAATAATACTCTTTCGCAATCCGAGCGGCGACATCACCAAAACCCTCAATGGATTACAAAACTAAAAACATTAATGAAATAAAAAAAATGTAAAAGGAAAGCAAAGCAATGGCAAAAGAAAATAATTGATGAAGACCTCCCACAACAAACAGATGCAAACTTCGAACAACAGAAAAAAAAACAAATCAAAACACTAAAAGTGAAAACACGCAACAAAAGCAAAGATGGTCGTTCGACGACAACATCGGCAGCTTTGAACTTTTGTTTAGGATAGCCATGGATCATGACGGCTGAGAGCTAGGTTTTGACATGGTAGATAGGAGATTTTAAGGGGTGGCATAGATGTATCGGCTTGTGTCAGCCGGCTAGGTCTCAAGATCAGATCTGTTCTAGCACCATGTTGAATGATAAAATCCCCATAGGTATTACTTATCATTGATTTAATATTTATAATAGCAAATACATGAAAACCTAGAAACTCTAATGCATCTAAACCTACAAACATGCGCGGGCCTCTAGAATTCGTGTAATACTTTCTAGCTTCTTGCTAATTATAAGTCGTGCAACCGTCTTTCGGAAAGAAAAAAAAAGTTGAGGTCTTAATTATGTTTATACGTTTAAGGAAAGAAAGACAAACTCATATTTATGGAAAATCAAAGAAAATCTTTTTGTTAGAAGTCATAAAGAAGTCGCAATGATAAAAGAAAATGTATTAAAATCTACACAGTGATTTTTTTTAACCGTATGCGTGTTATAATGCCGAGTTTGTTTTAATCTAAAATCTTATACGGCTCTCTAGCTTATACTTGGGATGACCCACGGATGTAGGAATTTGAATCATTGATTAGATCAATGATCTTATTTCTTCTTGTATAAATCCTTTTTTAACTTTTTTTGTTAGCTTTTTGCTGCTTGTGTCAATAAATTTGTCTTTCTAAAAAAAGAGACAGTTACCGATATCGGTCAGTTATCATGTGATTAAGATCAAAGAAGACTAATATTTTACAAATTCTGAGTAATATAATAGGTGTGTAGACATGTTTTCCATCATAAAACGTCATTTTGCTCATAAATAAGTTTATCTTAACATACATGGATTGCATGATCCTTGTGAAAAAAATGATAATGTACGATTATTAAGCCTTTTGGTTATCTATTGAAATTACATAATATAAGTATGATCGTTTGTTGCAACTATCCCTTTCAATTCCTAATAAATGTATTAGCCATTTCTAAAAGCTTATGTACCTATGACAATTTCATTGGTTAGAAGTGTGGTATGATAGGTTTTAGTGGAGTAAAGTCACCTTAACTTTATACATAGTGGAGTAAAGTTACCCTAACTTTATACCATAACCCTACAAGATATAAATTGACAATTTGCAAAACATAAAGAAAGAAAAGTACTTTAGGAAAGGCTTGAGAGCTATTCGTATGTTCAACTTTCACTACAAGGAAAAGGTGACGGTATTTTCCCCTACGTGGCACCAATTCTCGTAGACTTTTTAGTCAAAAAATTCGGACGTTTTGCTCAGCGACATGTCGCCGGGGATAATGTCGTTAAATTTTGACCAAATATTTCTACGTAAAACGTGGCGAGAATTTTTCCCGCTTAATTTTCCCCGGCGACATGT
>BQNB010167536.1:0-13986 GCA_026074375.1 Tanacetum coccineum
ATCATACTTTAATCCATATCTCTCGTTAAATGTTCATACATGCATAATCATCGTCGCCACTTTATTAATAAGCATACATTGTTAGTTGCTTGCATTGTCATCATTATCTTCTGCCACCTATTTCACTACTCACAAAAGTTATCTTGTCTAGCACCTCAAGTGCTTCATCAACCAACAAAATAAGGTTTAGAGATAAATCTTTTTACTTCTATCAAACTTGAGTCATAAACCAAGTCATCTTTACAAAAAAGATTCATCATGAAACTTTCCACCATAACCACAACCCGACCCTCATAAGCTTATTTTGCCTATGTTTTTATAAGCCAAGTGAATTTCGTAATGAAATGCATCTTCTTCTCGAACACGTCCTTACAACTTTGAACAACCTCACCAAAACCATCCACAATGATGCAAGTAGTAGGACCATTTTTTTTGCTATCTTACTTCAAGTATATTTTTCTAGGAGTTTCTTTTAGAAAATCATATTTCATTCAAGTTTTTCCCTAATGATGCATCATATATACATCGCATTATATATGACTTCCTCGAAAGACGAAGTATATATTGCACTAATCTTTTCTTTGTAGGTTCATATTCATATATACACTTTAATGTGTATGGCACTCTTGTCTATGGACAAAAGTGGCTTAGATTATTTTTCAACGGGATATACACATTGTTGTATATGTCATCCACGCCTACAGATGAAATTTTCTCTATAATTTTATTTTATTTTAGGCTCTCTCATATACACAGTGTTGTATATAGCATACTTGTTCCGAACGAAGTTTGCAATTATTAATTTTCTTTTGTAGGTTCAAGCATATACACTTTGTGGTATATGGCATACTCATACAAGGATGAAGTTTGCAACGTTTAATTTTCTTTTTGTAGGGTCATCTTGATGCCCTCGAACAAGGGGGAGCATTCGTCAAGCAATCATATTGGGTCGTCTATACACTTGTTGTACATGACATATTTGTCTACGAACTAAAGCTATTATTGCACTAATTTTTGTTTTGTAGGATCATACTTGACGCCCTCGAGCAAGGGGAGTTTCCGTCGAACATTTATAGAGTGCATCTTATATACACTTTGTTGTATAAGTTTTACTCGTCCAAGGACGAATCTAGCTTTGCACTAATTTTTGTTTGTAGCTTTTTAATCTTATCTTGACACCTCGAACAAGGGGGGCATTCGTTAATAGGGATCATGCACACATTCATCATCACTTTAACTCTTCGACAATCCTTTGCGTTTTGACCAAAAAGAAGATTTCATTTTCTTCATCACATAGTTCTCCTATTTTATTTATATATATGTTGTACAAAACTAACCTTGATGTAGGTTGGGCCTCTATTTTTGATCCATGGATCCGCTATAAAATAATGGCAACAACCTAGAGGATGCGACAACCATAAGAACTGAAGTGGACAATTTAACTTCACTAGGGATGATGCAAGCTCGTCTTTTTAAAGAGAAATGAAGTTAAATTCCAAGGACACACCATTTTTGTTTCGACAAAAGGGGGAGAAGAGTGTAAACGGAGAAGGTAATGTAAAGGTATTACGGGGATACAAGTAACTTTTACATTTACTATATATTACGTTTACATATTTTGTCATCATCAAAAAGGGAGAGATTGTTAGTGCAACTATTATGATATTTAATCTACACAGTCTCGTTTATTTTGTTGATGACAAATATGTAACTTGTAATACATAACATAAAATGTACAAGTTACTCGTAATCATAATTTGTCTCAACATACATTCAACATCTCTCGGCGTCTCGAATCCTCCTATATTACAACACAGGTTCGTACATGTATGTTATATGGCATTATGATCAAATCCTTAACAAACTATTAAAAATGTTTATCCAAATTTACTTGCACTTTGCATATTTTTAAGAAGTAACTAGCACACTTTTAGAAAGATTAATATACTTTCATTTTTGCATTTGTTAAAATCATTTTAATAATATTTAAAATGAAGTTGACTTTTTGATTTGCCACTTCAAGTATCTTGTAAACCTATACAAAATATTTTGAAGATTTACATTGAATTTTGCAAGATTTGGAAAATATTCATCACAAAATCAATCCAAAATCCAAATTTGGTGTGCAGTGAGCCAGTACCCTTTCATTACACTAGCCGGTACCCTTTTGGAAGGGTATCGCAGGAACCGAGGATTGGTTGGGTAGATCCACCAATGTGTCCCCCGCGTTCAATTCAAACATTCCTGGATGCTTAGGGCTAGAAACATGCATGAAGCTTCCATTCAAGAATTGACAAATGAAGTTGCAAAGCTTAAAAAGTACTTGAAGATTAGTTGTTTTTAGTTTTTTTTCAGGTTTTAATTGTTTACATCTTGGCACTAATAATCAATGTAAAGGTCATATGTGACTCTCAATGTAGTGAATGATTTTGGGTGAATGAATGAAATATTATTAGCCATCTTATTTTACACTTGTTTGTGTCTATGTTTGTGGAATTCGCTTGGGTGAAAAGCACTTGTATATACACTGTTAAACAGGTAGGGTCACTAATCCATTTGACTATTAAAAGTCATAGGCATCATAGTTAAATGTGAATATTGAGTAAATGTCGTGAAGTGAAGTAGTAGAGTAAACTTTAATACTTCATTTACTATGTGTACACTTCTCCAACCATTAGTTTCTGTTATAAAAACCCACACCTTTGACACCACCAATTCATAAACACTTAGCCTTACAAACCCTAAAAACAGTCTGTATTCCTCCCTTCAACATGTCAAAGAAAGTGGAAGTAATTGAGTTAAGTGACTCAAGTGATGCTGTCAGTATTGAAAAAGGCATTGAGGGATCTTCAAAGCCCTCAATTCCTCCCTTTGGGTCTGCCAAAAGACCTAGGACTGTTCCAAAAAATTTGATAGATTGGTATGGCTATGTTGGTACTTGGCTCCCAGAAGAAGGTGGAGTTGATGAGTTTTCCCTGCAGAAAACAAAAAGGAAGATGAAGATTTCAAAAAGATTGTCAAAGCCCCTACCACCCATTTTCATGCTGCCTTGATTCCTAGCAAGACTACATGGGCTACCTTGGTGAAAAAAAATGGTATAAGGGGTGCTGTAACACAGGAAAGGGGAAGGAAAAGGTTTGATGGATGAAGTTTGTTGATGGATGAAGTTTGTTGATGGATGAAGTTTCTGGATGGTTTTTAACTTTTCTGTCATGTATTATTAAGTATTAGTATTAACTTGATCTTATTATTAATTGACACAATTGATGTAGTTGGTCAAAAAATTTTGAGAATGAAAATGACGTTCTACCAGTATTAACATTTACATTCCTACCAGCAGTACTAGCTTTACCTTAGTACTGCTTTCCATTATAAATTATACTAGCAGTACTAAATAACATAGTAATGCTTCCCTGAGTAATTACACTAGCAGTACTAATACTTAGTACTGCTCATTAGTTCTGCATTTTTTGTCATGGTTGAAAACATTTTAGCTCATCATTATCTAAATGGCTAGTTATGACACTAAAATCACCACACATGTATAAACACCTTGTAAACTAAAGAAGCACAAATGAATAATGCATTTGTACTATTAAAGACATACCCAATTACAAAACATACCATAGAAATGTCATTACACTACTCAAACATAGTCTGAAACATAAATACCAGTTCACAAGATACTAGTTTTGACAAAGCACACTGTTTCTTTGTGCCTGATTCATCTTTGCAGGTGCAGTTGAGGGTTGCAGGAGCACAGATGGCCTTTTTCCTAAGTACCTCATCAATGCTTCTTGCTGGTTCAGTTGAGGGTGTAGTTATGAGATTGTAACCTGTGTAATGATCTTTTGGCCTTTACAAGACCTAGAATTGTACCCAAGATTATCCACAAGAATGTCTGATTTAGCCCTACCTTTCAATTTACCATTCTACAGGCTTAATAAAGTGGTACATTAATTACATCTAAGGTAAATGGGGGGGGGTGTGGGGGGTTAAAAGGTAAAGTGTTTTACTGAGAAATGGGACTGGGACAAGAATGAGGAGAGAATTTTACAACCATTCAAAGCATTCTTTTGGTAAAGTACTTTCAAATCCTGCATATCCTATCAAAGTATGGAACTGATGTACAGATGCCCTCTCCTATAAGAGTTACATGTTAAAAGCTTGGCCATTCCATTGCTTCTTCATGTTTTCATGGATATGCCTGAGGCAACTTCTATGTTCTGCACATGGGAACACATTGGCCATAGCAATGGCTAAACCCTGTTGAAAAAGACAAAGTGGTTGAGTATTAAATATGTTAGGGACTATAAGTTTTTTTATATTTTATAAAAAAGTCAAATGTTTGCATGCGACAAAGTTTGATACCTCTGTCATTCCACTGATAAAGGTGAAATTGGAACTTTGTCATTCAAAGGTCACAGACCACACACTCCAAGAACCATGTCCAAGAATCTGTTGTCTCCTTCTCCACAATTGCATATGCTAGTGGGTATATGCCATTATTAGCATCAAGTCCAATTGCAGTCAACAGTTGACCTGGATAAGGTCCTTTCATAAATGCACCATCAAGGCCCAACAAATCTCTGCACATGCTTGAAACCTTTCTTTAATGGAAACCTAAACAGATGTAGATCCTTTTAACATTCTTGTATTCTCATCAATGATACTGAATCTCTTTCAACTTCAATCTTTATTGTAGTATCATGATTTGCCCTTCTCAATTCTAAACAGTAATCCCTCAACATGGTATATTGTTGCCTATAGTCTCCTTTAACTTGATTTAGAGCAGCTGCTTTAGCCCTAAAAGCCTTCTGTCTAGACACACCTAGCTCATACTTCCTTTGCAATTCCTCTTGAAGAGCTCTAATGGGAATATCAGGGTTTTTCTCAACTTGGTCAACAATCCCTTTTGACAAGAACTTGTGTGTGCAAGCAATAATTTTCCTTGACTGGCAAGCACATATGTTCTTCATTATAGTTCTTACTTCCATGTTTCAGAGTGATTTGACCTTAGTTATCTGCACACCCATGGACATCTCTGGTGCAAGTGTTGGGCCAACCTCTACCACTTAACTGATCCCTTTCTAATTGGACCCAATGGGGGTATCATCATGTTTTACCTTCCTTTTAAAGTTTTTCTTTTTGGGCCCAACATCAGTGTACTAGGCCCTCACCATCAAATAAACCACTGGATTTCTACCAAAGCACTTTGCCTAATCTAATTTATCATTCTTTCCAAAGTACAGTTAGCCTTCTACTTCAATGAATGAATTCTTACACTTTCTTTTACACAACATCTGCGATGCAAAATTTTGACCAACAAAGAAAAAGTGCTTTAGCACAATGATATCTCACTTCCTTAGCCTTTTTAATCTGTTTAGACTCTTTCTCCTTACCTCTCTATCCCATCATCATCTGATCTGTTCCACTTTCAAATTGTCATATCAATAACATCTAAGTCATCCTGATTTACATCATATTCAAGGTTATTGTAAACCTCTGAATGCTAAATCCCCTCAATATACTGCATCTATATATGAAGTGATAATCAGACCATGTCCACATTCACTCTTCTAAATTAAGTTCTTCATCCAAATAAGTAATCCTCATCATCACTTTCATCCTCCTCTGTTCCACTATCTTCCTCACCATCAAGCACTGTTTCACCCTCAACCAATGTTTCTTCAGGTTCATTAGTGACAACCCTTGTTTCTTCTTGTTCACATCTAAATGGATCAAACTCATAGTTCATGGACAACAACTCTTGCATAATACCATCCACAGTCTCATTGGCATTCTCATTTGCAACCACTTGGTCTTCAACATTCACAGTTGGGGTGTATTCTAACAACAACCTTTTGGTTTTAGTGGGTTTAGCAACTGGTGTGGAAGATGGCATCTCCTCAATTACAACAGTGCTTGTAGGAGGGGGGGAAGCATAAGTGTCTAGCTTAGTCTCAAAGTGCTCACAGTAAACCATAATCAACTTATTGTTCTTGATATACCTACCTAATCCACGAACATCTAAATCATTACCTAATGCTCTAATCCCATGTCTAAGTTAGTACCAGGAATCAGATAATGATAGTAAATGGGATCATCATTCACATATCCTAACTTTTCCATTACACCATGTATCTCATGCACAGAAAACTTATCTATATCACACCAATCAACATAAGCAACTAACCCATTTACATACTTCCTTTTGTCATCCACGTATTTGAACTTCCCAGCATGGTATATTTTTAGGGAAAACAAACCAGGATCCTTTTCTGTAAATGCAATAAGTATAAAACAATTAAAAAACAAAAAAAAAAACTATTTCACCATCATACTATTATTAGGGCAAAATTGATTAAAAAACATACCGTATTCAATAGGCATTTTGTAATTGGCGTTATCATGTCTGATTTTACATTCCATTTTGTGTTAATAAGTGTGTTGAAGAAGCTGGTGTGTGTTGGAAACTGGGTGTTTTCATAAGTGTGGTGAAACTGTGTGGTTGAAGAAGGTGTTAAACATAGATAGTGAAATAAAACCATAGGGATGATGTGTGTTACTAGTTTCAAGCGAAATGACCAATTTACCCCTCGTCCGTTAACACTTAGCTAGCAAAACTAACGATAGGGATGATGTGTGTTACTAGTTTCAAAATTAGGGATGCTTGGTGTATTTAATTTGAGTTAGGGACGATCTGTGATTTTGGGTCAAACCATAGGGACGATTTGTGAAATTTTTTCTTTGTCTCAACATACATTCAACATCTCACTCGTCTCGAATCCTCGTATGTTACAACACAGGTTCGTACATGTTTGTTATATGGCATTATGATCAAATCCTTAACAAACTATTAAAAAGTTTATCCAAAAGTTTGGGTCGGGTTTTAGTGAACCCGCACCCGTTTATTATTTCCAAACCTGTATCCGCCCCAATACCCGATGGATACCCGGTTAGTATTATCCATCGGTTTTTCGGGTTTACCAGCGGGTTTCGGTTATCCGCAATTGAATATTCGTTGAACATGAACAATGTAAGAAAAATATGATTTCGTTCCTGGATATTGTAAAATATATGCCTAAGTATGAGGTGCCAAAATGATCAAATGATTATGTAATGATTTCAAGTTAAATAATTACGTATACAGGTTCAATGGATAAATAAATAATTAAATAAACAAACAATTGCAACATTAGAGATAAAATAAAGATGATAAAAGAAGAACCTTGAGACATAAACTCCGAAGATAAAAGAACTTATACAAGAATTGAAGAATCAGGCATGACTAATTTTTTATAATTACTAAGATATGGTTGATACGAGTAGTCAAATATTTTGTACAAGGCTAAGAGCCCAAATTGGCCTTATATAAAAACGGCAATAAAAGCGGGTACAAATTCGGGTAAACGGGTACGGATACGGGTAAACGGGGCGGGTATTACCAAAACCCGCAACCGAACCCGTACCCAATAAAAAAATAATATTTCTACCCGAACCCGTATCCAAACCCGCCAACCCGTCCCCGAACCTGACCCAACCGGTTCGGGTTTTGGTTTTCTCCATCGGTTTCGGGTGCTTTTGCCATCCCTATGTATCACCAACAAGATTAGATGGTTTATGTGTTTGTGCCATAAAACACAAGGTTTGTTATGTTGGGCCATAAAACATAACATGTTTGGGTTGGTTTTACCCGACGTGTAAGAACTCGGTATTTAACTTTGTACCAGATAAAGTGTAAGCGACGATAGGTTGGTTCCACCTTCAACTAGGACTCGGTATTTAGCTTTGTACTAAAAAAAGTGTAAGCAACATTGTCTAAGGTTTTTTCCGCCGAAAATGGAGCTTTGTTGATCTAATGGAATAACTCTTAAGTTGGGTACTCGGGGAGTGGAGTAGGGCGGAGAGGAGCTCTGTGACCAAACCACTATAAATCATCGTGTCCGGTTTGATCTCTATTTTATTTATCGGCCTCTATTTATTATATGCTTATGGTTGTGTTGTGACTTGATGTTTATGCTTGTGTTGTGACTACTTGCTTATTCTATGCTTTCTATTATTCATATAGTCATGGACTATATTTGGTACTTTTCATATTACGTCAAGTTTGATCGGCCATTTGATACGAAAGTTTTAAGATTTCAAATAAAAACGTATTCACCCCCCTCTACAGTTTCCACATACAGGTCGAAACTCGAAGAATAGGATGCACCCACCATGGCTGCAAATTTAATATTTGCCCCGCCAAAATGCGGATGACCACAACCTTAATCGAACCTGTTTAAATTTGTGGCATCCTCTTATAATCAATACCAGTATCACATCCCTTACCATCATGTAAATAGTAAAGACATATAAATCAGAACCAAACAGACATGTCGAAGTAAGCTCAAAAAAAGCAAGGCGGGATTTTGTAGTACACCAGTACAATTCAAATCCAATATACACGAAAACTAAGCTGGTATATGTGTAACCGGGTCCGATGCTCAGACATGTTAAAACTCGAAGAATGGGATGTACCCGCCATGGTTGCAATTTAATATTTGCCCGGCCAAAATGTAGATGACCACAACCTTAATCGAACCTGTCTAAATTTGTGGCAGCCTTTTATAATTATTACCAGTATCACATCCCCTACCATCATGTAAATAGTAAAGACACATAAATCAGAACCAAACAGACATGCCAAAGTAAGTCCAAAGAAAGCCAGTCAGGCTTTTATCGCCACACGACATGATGCTTAGTATAGAGTTAAGGCGTGACATTTGATGAACCGGAGTCGGTGGATAGATGAAGATTGCAAAGACAAGTGCAAATAATAAGAACACGCACATTTATAAGGACACACTCACAACTAGTCGACTTAAGTCAAAACCAAACAAACAGGCCGAAGTAAGCCCAAAAAAAGTCAGGCAGGCTTTTGTCGCCACACGCGATAGTGCTTAGCATAGAGTCAATCTGTTAACTATCCAAAAAAACGTATACATAATGTAACAACTCACATTTTCACGTCTTTTACGACAATACACATTTAAATATTTATTTTAAACTTTTACACGCCCGCTTTAAATTTTCATTGTTTAGCTAAATCGCGTAAACTAAAAATCAACGTTCAACGTAAACGGGAATCAAACAAATAAAAGTTTACATCAAGAAAGTGTTATAAAGTTATTAGGATGATAATTTATAACTTTACGCTTTTTATTTTTATTGGTTACGTAAAACGTTTACGTAACACAATAAAACTACACTTTTGCATGCATGGCAAACCATAAACCCACCTACACTTCAACAAATACCCACTAAATACCCATAATACCCAAAAATCTCATAAAACACTTCTCCAAATCAGCCCTAACCAAAATACCATGTACACATTCATAATACTACTTGAAATTAAATCCAACACCTCCACTAACATCAATAAACAATCATATTTGTTATCCAAAGGATCAAAACACCACTTTTGTCACCACCTTGTCCCTCATTTTGGTTCTATAATCGGTTAGACAACAAAGCCACCAAGGGAGATAAAAACCAAGCATGTAAGACTTGTCATTTTCATTCTTACACAAAGCAAATATAAGGTATGACATGCTTCCTAATCTACCTAGCCCTAAACCATTTTTAAAGCATTCTCTTTGTCCTTTTGGCTCCCCTAACCGGCCACACAAGGAAGACAACACCAAAACCTTTGTTGGTTTTGATAGAATGGTATTCTAGCTCTTGTCTTGCTATATACATGTTCCATAAAGTGATATCAACATACACACAACATATCTAAGCAAAAACAATACATATTTTCTCTCCACAAGCCTCAAAACCCACGGCTTGGATTCCTCACCCACACACATTCATAGTTTTTTATTTCTAAGCTAGTACAAGTGTTTAAGGGTTATTATTAAACATATATAAGGTGTCTTGGAAGCTTGGTTTGGGTTATTCAAGGGTTTATACAAGGAAGGTTTCAAATTAGGGTTTTCAAGAAAATTAGGGTTTTCTAAACCTAATTTTCTAATTAGGGTTTTCTTGGTTGGGTTTGATCTTATTCATCATTCATCCTACATTCATCTAAGGTTTACCTAAGACCCTAATCTTTTCATACATTTCATTTCATGATTTATATAATTTTTATATTGTTAATCATCACCTAGGTTTATTTTATGAAGTTATAAAATAAAAACATGTATATGTATACACGAATTACTTTTGTTTTGTGATCAAGATAATGTTTAAAATATGTTAATATGTTTAAAACAAGGATTTACAAGCAATGGATAGTTTATATAATTATTTGTCAAGTATTGATTATTTATTTAATTATAAAGTTTAGATAAGTAAATAAATATGTTGGACAAATTTCTTGGACAATATGGACCTATTATGATGGACACAATGTAGAGGACTTAAATTATATACCATGGATGTTAATTTATAAATTAGAAGACTTGTGGTAATTTTATAAAGTTTAAAAGTGTATAAAATAAGTTAATAAACCTTTAAATGTTACTGTTCATTCGAGGCATATAAAATTCATTTTTATATTTTATAAAAATAATACATCTCATGAGGATCGTAGGCATGTAAGGAACTTGAAAATCCGATAAATAACGAAGGAGTTATGATTTTTACGAGGTTATGCGTATAAAAGTGTTTTTATAAAACTAAGTTTATAAAAACTATATAAATTCGAATCTGAGATATTTCTTTGATATTTTTCTGTAAAAGTAGATGTTGTAAGGATTCTAAAAAAATAAGAAACTTGAAAAACCAATGGATAATGAACTAGCTATGACTTTTTCATGTTTATGTAATAAAATAAACAAAAGTAACTTTATAAAAGTAATTTTATAAAAACTAATTTTTTTAAATTTACACTCACTGATACTGTTCATAACAGTAAAAATGAATATAATAAATGTTATGATTGATTAGATTTTTCAAATACGATTCCATACATATAAAGAACATTAAAAACGGGATTAAAACGAGAAAAATATGACGTTTTTACTAAAAGTGATATTTATAAACGTTTTTAACTTTATTAATATTATTTTCTCAAACAATTAAATTATTTATAGAATAAAATTATATGAATGAAATAGATACATCAATCAAGTTTTTTTGGCATAAATAACAAATGTTGGACAAGTATATCATCATTACAATTACAAATTACATGGACTATATTGTTTTACAAGTACAAATATAAATGTTTAATTTATAAATTAAAACAAACACCTATTAGGTAGGTGATGTAACTATAATAGGAAATTATATGAGGACTTATTACCTAAAGACACGGAACCTATACGGACCTATGTTAATTAGTTGCCTTCGTCAATCTGTGACTTTTCATTCACCTTGATCCATTAAACTTTCATTTAATCACTAAGTGAGTTATAGCCACCATGTTTTATTTTTACAGTATAATTTAGGGTGAGAACATGTTGTTTACAAATTCATTTACATGGATTGATCAAACGCATTACATGTTCATTTTACAAACTCGTTACAAAATGATTTACATACTCAATTTACATATCTCACGACGAGATACAATACTTGAATTTCATTTTTGACACAAAAAAATAATTATAAGAGTGACATTTTACATTGATTACGTGTTTGCATAGTAAGCTATAAACCCACTGAGCCCATCTATCATTAACTGGATCAATAACTGATTGTCAAGCGCGAATGTTATAAATATGAATCATATGGATTAAGCAACCCCATCTGGGTAAGAGACTCTCACTGTGGTCAACGGAGGTGAACCAACGGATGTATATCCATGTGAATTTGGATGTATCGGGTTGAACTCATCACGCCCAAATGCAAATGTTTTAAATTGCATTCCATACAAGTCGATACTTCAGTGCATGAGCAAGGGAAACGTAATTATTATTTTGTATGATGGTTGCACGCGTTGCAAAATCACGGGGTAATCTGGCGTCCTGATTAATCCATAAATGAAACCATGAATTCACCCACTTTATGTTGACGTTATAAGCATTGTTATTCTTCAGGTCAATAGAGGATACAAGAGCAAACAAATATCATTGGTGGTCAATCATTTTGAGTCATTGCATAAAAATTTAGAGGCATTACCATTTTGGAAAATGATATAGGCTTTACTATTTTGAAAAAAACCTAGGAAAACACCTTCGTATGAATTTGGGTCAAACTTGGTGAGGTAATCTTTCGTATTTAGAATGAAACACTTGCTTCCAAATTGTAACACCCTCAAAATATGTGGCAGCAGATAGGTGACTGATAAGTGTAAAATACACATATCCGTTAAAACCAAAAATGACCCTAAATGACTAAAAACATACCTAAAATGGCAAAAATATACTTGTTTTTATGTTTTGTGTGTGCAGGTACGGATATATCAAAAATCACAAGAAAACCCTAAAAAATGGGCAAACACGGACACGAGAACGGAAGAGCGCACAAAAAGCCAGAAAAATGGTCAAGCTTCAGTCAAAAGTGGTCAAACAGTCAAAGAAAGTCAAACCTTGGTCAACAGAAGTCAACCACTAGAAGACAAAAATCCCAATGTTTCCATTTAAGTCCCCCAAGTTCCAAAAGTTTCACAAATGGTCCCTAAGACTTAATGGGCCCTAAACTTATAAAAAACCTACCCGGATCATAAGCCCAAAACAAAAGCCCATTTACTAGGCCCTTTTCCCTTTTATTAAAACCACAGGGACCATTGTTGTCATTTCTGAAAGTCACTTTACACCTAAACTTTTATTAAACAAAGACAAGGACCCAAGTTGCCATTACCCCAAAGTTCAAACCTGTTTTACCCCGTTCAGTTAAAAATAAGCGGGAAAAGAAGTTACACTATTCATCCATCGTCCCAACTTACCCTCCAGTCAAAATCAAAGGGGTTTTCCAAATTGAAGGGTACAAAGGACAATTCAGGGGAAGAAGAACACGTGTGCAGGGTCATATCATTATCAAACAAGCTCATTGGTCCAAACCCACATGGGGTATGCCACGTTGGAAGACTAAAGCACAAGGGAAAGGGTCATTTTACTCTGAAAGTACTCACAGAAGTAACACAATGTGTCTCAATCACGGATTGCCACGTTGGCAATCCGTGTGAGCTCATTAGTGATCTAACGGCCAAATATTAATTCCCAATGATTGAAGAAATGAAGGGTACGGATTGAGAGGCGCGTCTAACTGACTCTGGGGCTAGAACATTCTTTGGCAGGCTATATAAAGCACTCACCTCTCACACACACGGGTAGTTAGTAGTAGCCTTAGGTTTTAGCTTAATTTTCAAATTTAGCTTATGTAATTGTTAATTTCTTTAAAAGCTTTTGTAATTTCTTCTCAAGTATTGTAATCAAGTTTTTAAGTAATGAAATTAAGTTTTGCTTTGAAATAAATCTGTCATAAGCTTTTATGTACTCATTTCCCTTTCATGCTTATAAGCTACTGTCTTATAATCTTCCATAAGCTACTCTCAAGCTCATTTAAGTCTATAAGCTTGAATTTGAGTTTAATCAAGTCATTAAACATACCTAAACCTTAAAAATAGCTTAATTACCTTAGCTTATGGATTTTGGACTTATGGAAGGGGATTCAATCATGGAAGGAATCCCAAGGACTTTTACTAGCTTATCCACAAGGATAAGCTAGAGCTGTAGATAAGCTCTAAGAGCATTAAAGCTTTTGTTTAGCTGAAGAAATCTGTAAGTCTTTTATTTACTTCCTTGTCTTTTAAATTTTAGCTAAGTAGCTTAGTTTTGCTTATTTGCTTATTAATTGTTCTTATTTGCTTATCCAGTGCTTATTTGTGCTTATTTTAATCAGTTAGAGGTTATTACTAATCTGTTTTTAGCTATAGATTATTAGATCATAGGTTTTCTTCATTCTGTCATAAGAATCATAAAAACCAAAAATATTAGCTTAAGTTAGTATAGCTTATTGTTAATGGCTTATTGAATTCTTAGGATTGTTTGT
>BQNB010167538.1:0-10402 GCA_026074375.1 Tanacetum coccineum
GACGCAATTCTTTTAACACGGGGAGACTGTAACATTTCGCATTTTCAGGCCAAACATACGACTTAAATTATTCCAGTATTTATTGTTAAACTTGTACGTGTTTACTTTTGTTTGAATCGCGTAGTTAAACTCCGTTAAGTAATTAAATCAAGCCTTACATTCCTTATCCTTGTTCTTAAATGATATAAACAATAAAACCAACTTAATAAATAAACCTAACACAAAAACTTATAAATTCCCCTAACAGCTAACATATTTCCGTGTACACCCTTTTCTTTTCCAAGTCAGTAATATTCAATAAAGGATAAAAGATTTACAAAGTACATTCTTAATATAACTCTTATATCCATTATGCAAAGCCCACGTCCTTTCTTTGTATAAATCCATAAAACCCACAATTATTATGGCTGTGTTTCTTTCTTTTGCTTCTGCTTTCCCCACGCCAACCTATAGTATTCAGCTTTAATCTCCTGTACCTTGACCATTTATAAATCCTAAAGATCCTCTGCCTTATATGGATTAACATTAAAACGTGACTCAAGAATGGGATAATATGTATGCAATGTTATTCAAGTATATAAATCCTTGCCTAGCTCTTGCAAACAACACAACATGTTCATACTCCACTCTTTCACTTTGGTCCTCTTATCCTTGTATCCCTAGTTCTTCGACCCACACTCACAACACACAAACATCACACCAATAACTCAACATATTAAGCCCTAGGTATTCAAGAAACCCCTAAATAAGTTACTTGGGTTTTCTTTTTTTAATTGGGTTCCTGTTGGACGAACGTAGCAAGTATCAATCAAGTATACGGGTTCGTGATCATAAAGGGGGTGCAAGCTGTTGAATTGGTTTAGGTGTTTGGATTTGTATACGAGAGGGGTAAAAAAATCATTAGGGTTTTCGTTGGTTTGAGCCATACCCACATATTTCTTCAAGTTTTTGTGAGTTACACACCTTAAATTTCCTTCATTATCTTTATGCTATCGTGTCATTTAGATTCTTGTGCTTGAGTAAATTATTTCTTTAAAACAGTTATGAACCCAACCCTATTATCATTGTTACCATTTGCAAAAGCATGCACAATCCGTCTCTTTAATGTAACAGAAAACGAGAAACTAAGATTTTTTAACTTATAACTAGAAGAAGATCTTGACCATATGTTGTTACTAAGCCGTATGCTAGACCTTTTTGTAATGAAATATAAATACTTAATCATAGTTAGCCGAATTGCAAGTTTAAAAGCAAAACATTTTTTTTAAAACCTTCTGATATATACGGGTTAATTGAGAAACCCGTATACAAACTTGACCAATGAAATTTTTGAACTTATCATTCGTTAACATAGTATAGGGGTAGCGTTCATGCAAAATTTGAGCTTCTAACACTTTATAACGAAGCGGGAAATAGACTTACAAATCTGTTATTTTATGTGTATGAACACTGACCTGTTTGGTCGACTTTAGGCCTTGTTTTGACCCACATAGACTTAGACATAGATTCCACAAATATGGGCATTTTATAGTCGACATGGTAGACTTTATTTAGCAACTTGAATCCTCAAAACGATTGAGAAATGAGTCCGCAAACTGAGTCTCAAGTTAGTGATGTTATCGCGTGTTCAACAGTTAAGACTGCTGAAAGGTCGCGACACCCCCATCTTTAACCTCATTTTTGACTCCGCTATTGACCTCGGCCCATAAAACTTACAAAAGATAAGTTGTAGTAGACCTGGCATAGTTTTTAAATGTGCTTTTAGTTTGTCGTAAAGTTAAGTAACAAACTCACAAATAGGATTAAAAGTTAGTACTGCTACCATGTTTTTTTTACCAAGTTAAAACTGTTGACACGGGTCGCGTACCTTTCACTTTGACCTTGTTTTTAGTCACTATAACGACTTTGAATTGCGATCAAATTCAGCCAAAAGTCACTTGAAAAACAAAGCCAAAAAAAAAGTTTTCTATCATGTAATCCAGTCACGACACCCCTCCCTTTAGCCATGTTTTTAACATATTAAACGACGTTTTTAGACAAAACTTAAATAATAAAAGTTGTGGAGGGCATAGCCTAGTTTTCAAAACCACTTTTTGATTGAAATTTCATTGAGTAACGAGTCCATAATTTGATTATAAACTTTTTTGTTTGTCTCCTAAATTTTATAAAGAAAACTTAATTTTTAAATGTGTTTTGTTATAACTTCGTCCATTTGTTTAACACATTTAGAGACCAAACCAAATGTATATTGAATTAACTATAAAAGTACTCACGACCTAGTTTCTAAATTATCCGATATCATAATTTACATGTTTGATGGTAAGAGATTATGATCCGATACATTTGGCCAATTTTCATGAACAACCACATTTTAAACAAGTAATATTTTTCAAACTCAAGCACAATACTAAAGACAAGATTGCATACATTTTAGTATATTACATGATTAGTAATATGCGTATTATTCTTTTAGGTAGCAGATAGAGTTTTGCATCGTTTTCCGTACCTGCACTTATTTGATATTATCTTGCTATTGCATCGAGGTGAGTTTATAGTCCTCATCTTATACTTTTCAATTATTTATCAAATCTCGGGGATGAGATCATGTTTGTTTTACAAAATGGATGCAAGTACAATTTATTTCAAATATTACAAGTTTGCCTAAGTAGCTATAACCCACTATGCCCATCATCATGAACTGTTAATTACTGGATTGTAAGCGCGAATGTTATGAATAGATCTATTTGGGAATTAACATCCCCGTTCGGGCAAGTAGCGCTTGCTAGTATTCCGGTTGAACAGAACGACGAACGCATACCATGTCGGACTCATAGATGTTACGGGTTGAACATCTACATTGGGCACATCATTTATATGTAGTCGATACATACATTGTTGAGCTTCAGTGTCATGAGCTTAGTGCATTTCGTAATACATTTTTGTGATATTGTAATTGCTACTCTATTACAGGGAAATCTTGCTATCCGCCTCATTTAATTTATAAACCTATAAATTCACCAACATTATTGTTGACGTTTTAAAACATGTTTTCTCAGGTACTTAAGTGCTAGGTGCTAGCTTGATGTGCATTGGAGTCTAAACAATACAAGATTACTTTTCAAACGACACTTAGAGGTCGTTCTCTCATGACTTGTGCAATGGTATTATGAAGTAATGCCCCCGGAACATCATTTCCGCTGCGACCCATTTTGGGGGTGTTACAGATTGGTATCAGAGCCAAGGTTATAGAGAACTAGGTTGCATATTTTACCTAGACTATAACCGTTTTCAAACATTGCACCATACAAAAGTTTTTCAAGGGACATACATACATTACTGGTTTGCATCTAGTATACATGCTTACATGACATGCACCATTTTAGCATTAGTTGGTTATACTAAGTGCTTACATAGGTTATATACGTGCTTACATGATATATATATAGAGAGAGATATATATATTTATTTACATTTCATTACGCATATCTTACATTTATATAAGAATTATTTATATAAATACTAGAACATTTCTCAAAACATTACGAATAACACAATGGTCCAAAGAATCTTACAAGACATTAACATAGCATCTCGCAACATTTCATCTTCGGGGCACGACTTAGAGAACTAAACTGAATTTTTTTTTACTCCTCTAATTTTGAAGAATCATGCCTGTAACAAGACAAGGAACAAACGACGCCATGACTCCAGAATCCATTCAAGCTATGATCGATCGGGCAATCCAAAGAAACTCTACCCATACTCAGGATGACGGAAGTCAAAGTTCAGGAGGAGGAATCAAAAGGCCTGTGCAACCTGTACGTGTCTGTTCCTACCCCGATTTCATGAAATGCCAACCCTTGAAATTCAAGGGAACTGAAGGCGTTGTTGGCTTGTCTCAATGGCTCAAAAAGATAGAATCAGTATTCCACATTAGCGGTTGTGCCATTGAAAATCAAGTGAAGTTTGCTACCTACACTCTGCTAGGTGCTGCACTAACCTGGTGGAATGGTCATGTGAGAACCTTAGGTCATGACGCTGCCTATGCTATGACTTGGGGGACTTTCAAGAAGAAATTGACGGACAAATATTGTCCAAAAGGTGAAATCAAGAAACTTGAAATTGAACTGTGGAATCTTAAGGTCAGGGGAAACGATGTTGCAGCTTATACTCAGCGTTTTCAAGAACTAGCCTTAATGTGCACCAAATTTCTTGCTGATGAAACCGCAAAGATTGACAAGTATATCGGTGGACTTCCCGATAACATTCATGGAAATGTCATGTCTGCAAGACCCAAGACTCTTGATTTTGCTATCGAGTTGGCCAGCGACTTGATGGACCAAAAACTCCGTACTTATGCGGAAAAGAAAGCTGAGAACAAGAGAAAACTCGATAACAACAACCAGGCTCAACAACAACTTCTCAAGAAACAAAATGTGGTTCAAGCTTATGATGTAGGGTCGGGGGAGAAGAAACCGTACGGAGGATCTAAACCTTTGTGCCCTAAATGCAACTATCACCATGATGGAGAGTGTACACCCAAGTGCACTAACTGCAAGAAAGTCGGTCATTTGACAAAGGATTGTTGGAATCATATTAATGCTAACAACCAAAGGACTGCCACTTGCTATGAATGTAAGAATCAAGGGCACTACAGGAGTGATTGCCCGGTGTTGAAGAACCAAGGTACTGAAGCCCGAGGAATGGTATATGCCTTAGGAGGAGGAAAAACCGACCAAGATATTAACAACATAGAAGACAATATCAATGCTTAGACTCTATCTCCTCAAAAAGTTCTAGTTGTATTTTCTTTTAAAAATTTCCATTGTACCGTACGAACAATTTCAAATTATCTATCAAATCAATATGTTGTGAAAATTCCGTCTAATTTACTTTAAATCACTATTTATATATGCAAGCTACTATCATAAATACTATGAAATCATGACACTATTTTGACAAAAATAAGCATAACATCGTTAGCCCTAAAATATACATAGCTTGATCAACTATGTATAATTCAGGAAAGCACCATGCCATGTTGAGAAGTAGTCACCATAAAACTCTTATCAGGGATTAAATTTTATATTTTTATTCTCGAAGGACAACCCGCCGACAAGTTCAACCGTCATCAAGGAAATTGAGACATGTACCAATGTGATTCCACCTTAAGATAGCAAATTGACTTAGCACGTACTAGGAGGATTAAGGCAAGTATATACACCTCTTCATCAACACTATTCTGGAAAGCACTTCATAAGGCTTTGGGAACTCGATTGGACATGAGTACGACCTATCATCCCCAAACTGACGGTCAAACATGCTTAAGGTTTCACCTTGGAAAGGGGTTGTATGTTTTGGCAAACGGGAGAAGTTAAACCCTAGATATATTAGACCCTTCAAGGTGTTATCTAAAGTTGGAGATGTTACCTATAGGCTTGAGCTACCACAATAATTAAGCCGAGTTCATAACACGTTCCATGTGTCAAATCTGAAGAAATGTTTGTCCGATGAATCACTTGTGAATCCATTGGATGGGCTCCGTATTGACGATAAGCTCCACTTTGTTGAAGAACCAGTGGAGATCATGGATCGTGAAATCAAGCAATTGAAGAGAAGTCGCATTCCCATTATCAAGGTTAGATGGAACGCTAAATGAGGTCCTGAATTCACATGGGAGCGAGAAGACCAATTCAAGAAGACGTACCCACATCTCTTTATCAAGACCGCACCGTCGTCAAGTGTCGCGTCTTAAGCCTTGAGGACAAGGCTCATTTAACGGGGGAAGACTATAATACCCTGTGTTTTTAGGTCATATTACGATTTCAATCATTCCAGTTTCTTTCAATTTATAAAAATTTTACGTGTTTACTTTTTATTTTAAATCGCTTAGTTAAATTCTCTTGAGTAAATTTAACCAAGACTTTTAATATCGTGAATAGGGCTACGTCTAAACTAAAGACTTTCGTATTCATTTTCCCTTACGACTCAACTAACCAAAAACGAGTGCATTCTATTCTTTCCATTTCACCACAACTTAGGATTTAATTGTGATGAGTAAACAAAAACAAGTGTTATACTTCTTCCATTTCCTTCAACTAATGCATACTATAAGAACTCTTAAGCAATAAAAAAGGGCTACAGGAAACTAAATATGCACTCCTAACAAAACTAGACAAAAATTTTGTGTATGTCTCTTACACTCCACAAAAATCAGTAGGTACTCAACTAAGGATAAAACTTTGCAAGATTCTATCATAATATAACTCTAATACCCTTTGGATAAAACCCATTATTCCTTTTATAAAACTTCTCAAAACCCACGTTATTCTCTTGATTCTGCTTCACACGCAATACACCAACAGTAAACCCCTTTATAATCATGTATATTGACCATGATTTAACCCAAAAATTCCTTGCCTTATTTGGATTAACATACGAACGTGACTTCAAGGAGAAAACACTATGCCTGCACTTTCATTGTGCATAAAGAATCCCTTGCACACCTCTTTGCAAACACAGAGAGCATAACACAACCACAGTGAATCATCATACTCTCTTCACCCTGGTTCTCCTTGTCCTTCTATCCTTGTTTTGACTCACACACAACACACAATCATACCACTTCATTCATAATAAACCCTAAATCTTAATAACCCTAACTAGGTTTCTTTGGTTTCGTTTTCTTGCGAGTCGACCACATCAAGGCAGCAAACAACAATCGTGTTCGTGTTCACAAGGTGTGCAATAGTCATGTTTGATATTGGTTTGGGTATTTCTCACTAAGTTTACATTTTTTTCTCATACTTTCATTATGTTATTTTCTTTTACTGTACATTTTATTCCTGTTATATCACCACTCAGTTGATGTTATAAAAGTTTGTAAGACATCAAGAAAAAGATCCTTAACTAGTATATTATATATATATATATTTTATTATATATATATATATATATATATAGATATATTATACATATATTATATATATATATTATAGTTTACAAGAGATGTGGTGGAAATTAAGATATGTACAAGATGGAACAACTAAAAATTATTATTTGACATATTTTCAAGTACTGTTAAATTTTAAGACTCGTTGTTAATCATTGCTCGTTTAAAACTTGTTTTATAGTTTTACAATTTATTTATGTTCTTATCATTTTATTTATATAATTGTGACGAAGTGGATGGGACTAGGTTAGTGGATGATTGTTGTTGTTGAGGGATGTTGATGTGATTAAATTAGGGGTTTTGTTGTGATAAATTTATTGAGTAAAAAATCATAGGGTTAAAAGTAATGTTATACCACTTAATTTCATGCCGACACGTACTGTTTTAACACGGATTACGAGGCAGAATAAAACCTTAAAAAATATGCTAGTACGTCTTCAAGACGATTCCGAATATTTTATGGACTCGATAAAACGGACTTATATCGAAAGAAGTTATAGCGATTTAAGTTTGACGAAAAACTAGTATTTTTGCAGCTTTGCAAAGTTTTCGGACTTTTCTGTCAGTTAACGGAAAATGGAAAACGCTTTTGACCCTTTTCGCGTGTCCGAGTCAGGAATATTTTAAAAGAGAACTTGTAGATTATGATTTTCCATTAAATCCTCGAGTTGGAACGATCCGTAACTCATTATAACGAAGGAGATACGCCTTTTTCTAAAGACGGGACCATTTTTCTGAAAAATTAATAAAAGATTCCTAGCACACATTTTTATCAAACATAAGTTGCTGTTTGAAACATTAAATAGTGTTTACGGAGTGTTTTCTGGATACGTCTTCGGACTATAAAAACCTTAAGAAATTATTAGTTGTATAATCTACATTAATATTAATTCGACGTTTTTAAAACTTTGTATATATTATTTACGAATTTTAATTAAACTACATATTTTGACCACAATGTAATAATAAAAAATTGCCAAAAGACGTGTAAGTGACTTTAACAATAATTGTTGGATCATAGGATCGTATTTTCTACCATGATTTTAAACACACACACACACACACCACACACACACACACACACACACTCACCCAGCAGATATATTATATTATTATATATATATATATTGATATATACATCGGAAATTAAATAACAAGGACAATTATAGAAAGAAACTATTTTTACAAGTTGTACTTATGTACAATTACATAGACATTTAATTACAACTGTAACTTACACATTTAGTTTATTAATAACTAAACAAAAAACTATTTTAGTGGTGATTAACTAAATAATGCATTGTTGTTTTGATTATTAAGTATACATTTCTTACTACGACCTATTTTTAATTAGGTTGCATTCGGCAAGTTGTTGCCGACATTATATTTGATTGATCACTCATTATTCACACAATCACTGAGGAGGTGAGTTTATAGTCCCCATTTTATACTTTTCAATCATTTATCAAATCTCGGGGATGAGATCATGTTTGTTTTACAAAATGGATGCAAGTACATTTTAATTCAAATATTACGAGTTTGCCTAAGTAGCTATAACCCACTATGCCCATCATCATGAACTGTTAATTACTAGATTGTAAGCGCGAATGTTATGAATAGATCTATTTGGGAATTAACATCCCGGTTCGGGCAAGTAGCACTTGCTAGTATTCAGGTTGAACGGAACAACGAACGCATACCATGTCGGACTCATAGATGTTACGGGTTGAACATCACCATCATTTATATGTAGTTGATACATACATTGTTGAGCTTCAGTGTCATGAGCTTAGTGCACTTCGTAATACATTTTTGTGATATTGTAATTGCTACTCTATTACAGGGAAATCTTGCTATCCGCCTCATTTAATTTATAAACCTATAAATTCACCAACATTATTGTTGACGTTTTAAAACATGTTTTCTCAGGTACTTAAGTGCTAGGTGCTAGCTTGATGTGCATTGGAGTCTAAACAATACAAGATTACTTTTCAAACGACACTTAGAGGTCGTTCTCTCATGACTGGTGCAATGGTATTATGAAGTAATGCCCCCGGAACATCATTTCCGCTGCGACCCATTTTGGGGGTGTTACAGAGAGGGTCGCCATGGCCTTCGCTTGTTGTGGTGGATGGCCACCATAAAGCCTTACCTTACATTATGGTTTTTGGTTAAAACCGAAAAGAAACCCAAGTAGTTTATTGATTTCAGCTTTAAGGGACATTACAAATGTTATCAAAGGCATAGCCTCCCGGGGGTGTCGACCACAAAGCTCATGCATCTTATGGGTGTGGATCCTAGTTGTGTGTATGTATGGCTAGAACTTCTAGAGTTTAAGTATGTGAGTTTATAACATGTCCCACATCGGTAGTGGATACGATGTTTATATGTTTGGCGTTGTATCAACTAGTATTCTTACATCGTGATATTTAGTTGACACTGTTAAAATACCCGAGTAGTCTACTCATTTCAGCTTTGAAGGGATTTACCTAAGATCATTATTTGTCACTCACCAATCGATTCAACATTAGCTCCATATCATTCTCTTATTGTTACTTAATCGTTGTTTAAACTTTCATACTCATCACTCACCTTTACTTATACCTCATTACACCAGCCTCACATACACACAAACACAAGCTTCTACGAAGGCGAAGCTGGACATCACTTAGAGTATGTCAGACATGGAGAAGATGTGGCAACATGACTAAAGCGTAAGCGACATTTCAGCCCTCGCGAGAAAAGGGTGTTTCGACAAACTTATTGTGAAAAGAAATTACATTTTGATATTAAACTTTTTTTTAATGTTTTGTGAATGTTATATTTATTGGAATTTGTTATTTTCCATTAAGAACTTCTGTATTAGTTAGTTTTTTACATTACTTAACTTCATTGGTATACCACTAGTAAATAGCTGAAGAACTTTATTGACTTTTACATTAATGATACGTTGGTTTTTTGCATTAAATAGTCTACTTTATTCAACTCAATTAAATGCAAAAATATTCTATTTTTTTAAAGGATAATTCCGTATATATACCCAATATAAACACAAAAATGTCATATATTCTCAAAAATACAAGTTTTGAATGCATGATGTATAATGTAGTTAAGACATGATTTGGTTAAATATGATATTATCTTGGTAAATATAAAATTGCCTTTTTTTTAATATGTTTTTTGACCAGCATTATCTATAGTAATTACAAGATGAAGGTCGGACTTTAACTTGTTTGAAATTGTGTAGTGATGAGTTTAAATCAAGTGTTTTAATCGGACAAAATGTTATAGATCATAGTTAATAAAAAATATATATAACATTCCTTAATATTTATTTTCCACGACCTTTATATTTGTTCGTAAGGAATTGCTTTGTTGAATAAAACGTAATGTTCATTTGTAAAGATATACTACAATAAACAATACATCTTAAATAGTTAGAATCTGAAC
>BQNB010167540.1:0-11130 GCA_026074375.1 Tanacetum coccineum
AGGTTATCCTTTGCTTTTTGATTGTGGTTCCAAACGTTTGAGAAGATAATGAAGCAAAAACTCAGTTAGAATAAGTGGCATTGTTAGTCTCTTAGATATTGGTAAGTTTCTCACTCAAATAACAAAAGTTTGAAAAGTTTCTCATTCATATAATAAACAAGGTTTTAAGCCCGCGCGTTGCCGCGGGATGTTTGTCAGGGTGAATTTGGTATACATCCGAGCCAAAGGTCTCAGACATAAATGATATGGTTCTAAAATGCGAAACATCTGAAATTAAAAAAACACTTTAGAAGAAAGCAAACTAAGTAAAAATTATTGAAACCCAAAATCCACGTTGCTAAAACTAAGAATTATGCAAGCTCTAGCTGACATTTTTTAGATAAGCTATTTTTGTGACTCACGCCTCGACTGCCCGATCATGAATGTCACATTTTTCACAATATAGTGAAGGAAAAGAAAAGCTTCCATTTTAAGCTCTATGCAAAGCTCTTGCATATAATTCCAGAACATCTTTCGCAAATGTTGTTATGTTTTTAATCAATGCTGTCAAATCTTGATAGAGTGTTTCATTCTATTTCCTTTCTACACAAATACGTACCACGTCTACGTAAGAAGCTGAGGTGCTTCAAGCACTACATCTGTTGCAATTTGGTTTTGGGAGATATGGTATTGCATCGAAGATGCCATACTTCCACTCGAACTTTAGTGTCTTACGGCATAAATGTTGCCACTTTATCCTTGCTTACTCCCTGTGTAAAACAATACACGTCAAATGGGAAGTGATAATAGACAATCCTGCAAACGCTTCTAATCATGATGTACTAAACTGATTCTATGAAGAACTTATGTAAAGCAAGTACTCTAACAATATGTGACTGAAAACCAATTACTAACATGGAATAAACCATATAACTATAAACACTATCTCATATCGTTAAAAGTGACCTCCCAGTGTGGCTACAGGCCAGTCACGCTAAATGTGTAAATTTACTAAATTAACTCATGTGAAAAGTATCACTTATTACATTCATGATAAAGATATATCTGATATGCATATTTAAGTTTATATTTCCAATGAACCTTTGTAATTACCACAATCATAAAAATCAAGAGTCAATTATGAAGACTAATAGGAGTAACTAACTTACTTTAGTCTAGTTAAAACCATGCGTAATGTGTTAATAATAAAGACATACGACTAACTAAGGAGGTTCTTTTTTGAGTTAAATCTACATTGCCTAATCGAAGTATCTACATGATCGTCTACGACCATTTCGCTAGCCACCTCTAAATATGCACTCGGTGAGGTTTGAGTTTTAAGACATTTTGTGAAGAAGTTCGTGAACTTACTAACGATATAATGGTTTTAGATGTATATAGATGTCTTTCACTATTATAAACTACAGTACTTTTTATAGTTGATAAACAGTAAAAAGTGGCACTTATTTGGATTGAGTCATGATTAGATTATCCAAAAAAACATCCAATGATAATTTTTTATCATAATTAATTACCAGAATGGATCGTTAAGCGATTTGGATAGTGAGTCATGACATGTAATTTTGGTAAAGGTAATACACATCCAAACACCATGTTACTTTGTTGAGATCTCAGCAGAAAGAACACAAATGCAAGTAGGAGCGGTATTATGTTCGATACCTTATTTTTGAAAAATCGAGTTGTAATTACTTGCGCCATAGCATATCTAACTGTGAATCTAGACGCTCTAGCTGAACGGTTCACATTAGGTGTGACTACACAAAAAGTTTACGGGTTCAGTTGATACATGGTCCTTCTGGTTTCTCTTCACGACTTAGCGAGACTTCCTTTGCAAGCTGCACGAAGGAAGCTATTAGTGTAATTGAGTCTGTGCAGACTCTAAGAAGTTCAGACATCACATATATTATCCATTAACATCTATTGATCCCTCTAGTTAGTTGTTTACCAGATAAGTCTACCAAATCTGTCATACACTCATACCCATGCTCCACTCTTAAATATAAAATAGAAACCAAACTATAACTAAAAGGCGGTTCACACTTAGAAACCCATTATCTGTCTTTTAAATTATTTTGAAATCTTAATCTTAGGTCCATCAAATCAAGTTTCATGCAACTAATAATATGGAGTATATAATAACTTTTAAATATGAGTTTACCTGACTATGGTGTAACATTTCTCAATTTCAGGTCATTTTACGACATCTATTATTCGTCACTATTTATTTTGGTCCGATACGCTATTACTTTTAAATTAACTTTAAGATAAATTAAGGTTTACATCAACCAAGTAATAAATAATTATTAAGAAGATAATTATTAACTTTGAGTATTTTATTTTTATCGGTCACGTAAAAGGTTTACGTTTCGCAATAAAATACATTTGGACACACCCCGGAAATACCTATACCTACCTAGACTCAAACCAATACTCACTTTGAAACCTTAAACACAAAAATTAAATAAATTCTTATGTAAAACCCATTATAGCTGAATATGGGCACAAAAAACAACTAGAAATCTTCCAAGATATTGCTAAGTACTTGTACAACTCTCCTTTAATTAATATTAGTCCTTAATGTTCTTAGTTAAGCTACATTATACATTGGATGACAACCATTTCTTGCCCTTTACCCTTGGATACCACGGCTACAAGCTACACAACACACAAATCACCAAAAATCTTTCTAGTATATCTTAAAGGTACATGTACATCTTATGTTTAATTAAGATAGGTACTTATGGTCTTTAATTGGCTAAATACCCATTGGTTAATAACCATTTGTTCCTTGTCCTCCTTGGTAGTCGCGGCTAGATACATGCACACACACCTAAACTATATGATTTCCACAATCTAAGCAAATCTTGTACATCTTAGAGGTAATTAAAATATGTACTTAGTGGTTTAACCAAAACCATGTCTAATGAACTAGAAACCACTAAGCTACTAAGACTTGGATCGGTTTTGGTCTAGTTAATGTGACTAGGAAGTGTAACTAGGTTTATGCCTATAAATACACACTCATATCTCACCATTTCACACTCTTGCAAACACAAACACTTAAACGCATGCACACTCCCTTGCTTCGGGTCTCAAACCGCAACCAAACAACACACGTTCACTCCATTCGAATCAACAAACACGACAAAGGGTTTCATAACGAGTGCATAAGGAAATATACGAGCTAGGGTTGGGTTACACTAAGCTTTGAAGCTTGGTTTGTTATTTTGGGTCGTGTATCATACGAGGGTAGCGTCATTTCTCACGTACACTCGAAAAACAAAACACTAGGACCATTTGTAAGTCACTTTGAACCCATATAACTCGTACCTTACTTGTATTATACCTATACTATGCGTGTTACTTTGCTAACTAGTTTTTCATGTCGCGTTTGAATACAAAAATAATGGGATAGCTAAAGAAAACGCACGTTAATTGCAAAATAAACGTGTTATACGCAATGCTATTGCGTATAACAACTTGTGTGGTGATTTAAAATACATAGAACACATGTAATGTGACCTAGTAACAAGCAAAACTTCGAAAACCGTTTGTTATAAGGAAACCACACGTAAGCATTTATTGTAAACCATATACGATGGCTTGGGGATACGTACGCGACCTTATCAAACGTTTGCATGTAAGGTGCGACGTAAAAATAAGTTAAATACACGATATTGTTATCACTAGGGCCTTTCGAATACTTATGTAAGTTGCTAGGGAAATGTTGAGCCTTGTAAACCAAACATGTACACGGCTTGGGCCCAACCGGCCCAACGAGCCTAAGAATGGTTAACTAAGTATTGAACGTTTTCATATTAGTACACATCGACGCATAATCTTGTAAGAAAACTCACTTGCTAAGGACCATAGGAAGTACGACTTGTAAGGACTAGGATTAGGGTTTTGATGACTTTTATAGAAACTATGGTTGAATCCTAGCTCGCCACATAAGTTGACGAGGCTAGAAAACCACATATGGACTCACGTCACATACTAGTAGACGTGGAGTAGTGTATAGTACTTATACGAACCTTGTATGAAGAAAACTAGTATGAACACGCATGACCAAGTCCTTTTCAAACTAACTTGAAAGTTTGGTGAGCTTAATGGGCTCGGCAATCAAATAGCGAAGCCCATTAAGGGCCCAACAGCCCACCAAGGGGTGTATGGCTTAATTATAAGCTCAATAGGCTTAAATGAACTTATTGGAAGTAAACTTGAACTCTTAATCTAATTAAATAGTAAACGGGCCTAAACTTGGACTTCTAGTCAAATTTGTAAACATATAAGGCCCAACAGGCCCATAAAGGGCTTACGGCTTATAAATAAGCTATAAACAGCTTATTGAACTTAATTGGGCTTAATGAAACTTGTTTGTGCTAATAGACCCAAATTAGATAAGACTAAACTTTTAAAAACGGTTAACGGGCTTTTTAATGGACTTTAAGGCCCAGTAAGCTCAAATAAGCTCATCCGAGCTTATTTGTAAATTGTGACAGCATATATGGCTTATTGGAGTCAAATGAAGTCTATTACCACTTGTTAGAACTTAAACGGGCTTAAAATGTGATTTTTACAAGTTTAGGGACTAAAAGAGACAATATGTAAACTTGGGGGTCAAAACTATCATTTTCTGAAATTATAAAGTATAGGGACTGTTTTGAAAATTTCTATAGTTAAAAGGGCTGTTTTTAAATTATGAAAGTATAATTTGATAAACTTGAGGGACTAAAAGTGTCAAAGTGCAAACTAAAGGGGTATAAACTATCCGGTTAATAAATGAATATTTATTAACGATACCCATCCTTAGTCGTATACCTTCCCAAGAGCAAACGAGTAAAAACTAATTCTTTTAAGTAGAATTTATTACCACACAAGTGATAACAGTATATATGATGAGATAAATAAACTAGTATTGTTATGTAGTTTACTTTATGCATCGTTAGTTAAAAGTTAGTAAACAAGACGTTCACGTATTTACTTTAGGTGTTGCGGTGATTCATACTGGATATATTATCATTTTTACGAGGACTTATTACTGAGGTGAGTTCTATAGCCCTGTTTTAACTATTTATCTAATGATTTACATCTTTGGGGTGAGATCATGTTTTGTTTTACAACTTTGACGCAAAGTGTACATTTTATACAAAGATTACGTGTTTACATAAGTTGCGATAACCCCATTGAGCCTTTATCATGAACTGTCAATCACTAGGTTATGAGCGCGAATGTTATAAATAGATCTATTTGGGATTGACATCCCCATTTGGGTGAGTAGCGCTCACTATGCCGGGTTGCCGGACAACAAACGTATACCATGTCGGATTGGGATGTTGCGGGTTAGAACATCATTCACGGGCATTTATTGGCAATTTATTGCATTCATACCTGTCGAGCTTCAGTGTCATGAGCTTAGGAAACGTAATTACTTTTTATGATGTTTGCATTTGTTGCTTAATCATACACTTGGAAATCTTGCGGTCCTACTATTGATTTACATAAACCTATGAATTCACCAACTTTATGTTGACGTTTTAAGCATGTTTTCTCAGGTCAATAAGGCACGAGGTGCAGTGATACATTGGAAGTCAATAATTGAAGAGTCATATTAAAGATTTGGGGTCTTATTACATTTTGGGGACAATTGTTATAAACCAAAATCTTTATTTATACTGTTGAACAATTTGAAGCCATGAGCTTATGTAACAAACAAGTATTTTGTTAATCCAATGTTCTTTTTCAAACGGACACTGTTTAGTGGTCGTTCTCTATCTTGTGCTATTCGATCTCTGAAGTAACGCCCTGGATTTACATTATATTCCGCTGCACCCTCTATTTGGGGTGTTAACAGAGTTGGTATCAGATCCAATGTTATAGAGAATCCAGGTCAAAAAGTTTTTGGTCTGGACTATAACCATATTCAAACACTGTTTTCAAAATGGGATTTGTGAGGGGACATAATACCATTACTTGTTTGCATCCAAGATATATGCTTACATGACATGCATTGTTTTAGCATTAGTAGTTACTAAGTGCTTACATGATTGATTGATATACGTGTATATAAATTATATTACGTATATTACTATAAGACTCTTATAATTAAATCTTATAGATATAACATAGAGACCACTCTTATAATTAAAGCTTATAGACATATCATACCGATCTCTCTTATAAGCAATACTTATATAAGTTATTTTTGTTTTTACAGCAGTCATGTCTTCGGCATCATCTGCGGTTACCTACACTTTGTCTAACCGACTCTGGAGCCAGGCAGAGGTCTTCTGGGGGAGCCGTTGATGAGGAGATATCTGAGGGGACATTCTACGGGTTCATCCGTAATAGGATACGACGGACTCCTATTCAGCAGTTGCCCATTCTCACTGATTACATACGGCCCAGGGGATCACAGACACCGCCGGTTCCTCAAGCGAGGATGAGGTGTGCCTATGGTTTTTCGTCTGGCACATGATCCTGACTCTGTGCAGAGCCGATATACCTGAGTATATACCATTAGAAGATGAGCATGAGTTTTCAGCTGAGGAGCAGCCATTACCTCCTATTGATTCACCTACTGCTGAGTCACCTGGATATGTTACTGAGTCAGATCCCGAGGAGGATCCAGAGGAGTACGAGGATGATGAGACAGAGGATGGTCCGGTTGACTATCCTATGGACGGGGGAGATGATGGAGATGATGATGACGGCGATTCATCTAGGGATGACGGTTGATGGAGATGAGGGATATTGAGGATGAGGTGAGGAGCACTTAGCTCCGACTGACTATGCTGTTGTTGTACCTACTAATGAGCCTGTTGAGGGAACAGAGCCTGTTATACCACCACCCTCCACTGACATTACTATTGGGGCTAGGATTATCATCCGGCCTCAGGCTTCCATATCCCTTCCACCAGAGGTAGCGGTTGAGAGACTTCTAGCCATGACTACTCCATCACCATCACCACCTATCTCACTATCACCACCCTTTGCAGGAGAGCGCCTTGCTAGGTGCATGGCCCCACCTGCACATTCATCACCACCACCTGTGCCATCACCATTACTACCATCATCTGGGTGTCCAACCCAAATCCAGACACTCAGGATAGCATCCACTCAGGCCCTTATTGATGCAGTTACTGCCGCATTACCATCACCTCCACTACCACCACTACCACCATCTCTATACATACCACCACCTGTTGACCATAGGGATGATATTCCCGAGTCCGAGCAGCCACCTCGCAAGAGGTTGTGTTTGTCCACTTTAGGCTCCAGATATGAGATCGGGGAGAGTTCTACTGCCAGATCTACCAGAGATCGAGGGGTAGATTATGGGTTCGTCAGCACCGTAGATGCTGAAGCGAGACGGCAGGGGATTAGTGAGGTTGGGTATGGTATTAGGGATACTTGGGTAGGTCCGGCAGAGGCAGTTCCTGAGATAGCACCTATGACCGTGGGAGAGGTCAATACTAGGGTCACAGAGCTTGCTGAGCTCCATGAGCATGATACACAGGACTTGTATGCCTTACTAGAGGATGCTCAGGATAGTAGGTCTCGTATATCACAGCGAGTCGATATGGACTCGCAGCGGGTCGACTTACTTATGGGGGATAGGATGACTCTCCAGGAGACAGTATGGATGGTGGAAGAGGAGGCTTATTGTTGGAAACACAAAAAGTGTCGGTCACTTCCAAGTTGTAATAGGTCTTAGCTTGTAGATTGTGTCATGTTAAGAATAGAAGCTAATCCGGCCCAAGGCCTATGGGAAGCCCATCATAGCCCATGGGCCGGCCATCATGTAACTATATAAGCCCTCTCCTAGCCTTGGAGAGGGGTTGGTTGTTTCATTTTCCATATTTTCCACTATTAATTCCAATCATCCTTCCCATCACTTTCTCTAGCTTAACATCACAACCCACATCCTCTCTCTTGTTCTTGGTTTTAGTTCATTTCGATTACTTGTTTCTTCAATTGGTATCAGAGCCATGGAGTGGTGTGTTTAGTTTTTGTGTTTGTCTGTGATTTTGTGTTCAAATCTTTATAAAGAACAAATTTTTGGATACAGCCTACCTTGCGTATGGCCACCAGGCCATCAATGTTTTACGCCGTGTGTAAAAACTTTAAGTTTCATTTTTATTGTTCTTATAGGGTTATAGTAAACACTAGTTGTGCAAGAATTTTTGCTAAAAACCATTCAAAAATGTGTCTTTTTGAGTTTTGAAATAATTTGGGATTTCGTTCTCAGTAGTTATTACCCGTACATAGTAATGTTAGTATGTTGGAATTCCGAAACGATGGTAAGTAAAGAACGAGAGTGACAGCCCGACCCCCCTAGAGTAAGCGAATAGAAGGTAAACCGAAAGAGTAAGCCCAGAAATTGTGCAGTCAAACCTTAGTTGAACCGAACAAGAGCAATCCGAACTTGTATTTTTTATTTGATATTTACACATCGAACAAGAAGGACCGAACTAGGCTATCTTCGACAACCGAACAAGCAAGACCGAACGAGTTTTCTTTTGTCAAACGAACTTTGTGAAACCAACTTAAATTTAATATTATTAACTCCTAAGTTCTAAATTATACGATTTATCTCTTTGACTTGTAAAAATCCACCTTAATATGATGAACAAACACTTGTTTTCCAGTTTTTTTTGTCGAGAATGAGAGAATTGTTAAATTCCGTGTTGCTAGTTTGGTAGTTTTCATTTCAAGGACTCACAATCACATTAATCAAACACAAATTTCTTCCTCTACCGATTAGAATCGATCAATTTGTAATCTTTTTGATTACCACAAAACAAAAAAATGACGGACTCTTCCGATTATGTCACTCTTCAGGGGAGAGACAACAAAACACCAATGCTTGATAAAACACTTGTTATGATTCTTGGAAAGAGCCAAAATGGAACTGTATATGTTGAATCAGACCTCAGGAACGAATTATTCTTGCCTCTGTTGAAAAAGGACCACTCCGTTTGGCCTTCATTCATGAGTTGGAGTAACAACAGGCTTAGAGGATACATTGACTGACTCCGCTGAAGCCATTCAAGCTGATTGTGTCATCAAAGCAATAAACATCATTCTCTAAGGCCTTCTAACTAAAATCTATGCTCTTGTGAGTCAACATCGTGTTGCAAAAAGATCTTTTGTGGGGAAGAGAATTAGAAATGCTAATGCAAGAAGACGTTACACAAAACAAAGAAACGAGGAATGTTAGCTGTATGCTGAATTCGATTAGTTCACTTAACACGAAAGGAGAGTGTTTACATGATAGTATACTGTGGTTCACTCTGTTACTCAATGATACGGAACATCTACAGATGCACCATTGGAGCAATTTCATGTTACACCAAGAGTTTTAAAACTCTTCTGAGAATGGAGCAATATTGTTACTGATGTTAAATTGGTCAAACGACTTGCTAAATAACAATCGTTGATCAGTTCATGCTTACCTTGCACAACAGTAAGACATGCAACTGAAGTTCGTTTGATGCAATGAACGTAACTTCGTCCTCTTGCTTTCGTTGTTATCTCACCAATTACCTCCGTAACCTATCAATACTCATCTCCACTCTCGCCGAACTCTCAACTTCCAACATCTTTGTTTCACCATATCCGTCTCATAGTTATGTAAACCACTCTTATCAGACTCAACAATCACATCAGTCAATCAAACCTCTTTTTTTTAATCACTTATCTATCAAATGGGTACCAATCCTCAGTTCACCACAACGTTTATTCTCCACAATCATCCATCCCACAATTGGAATATGCTCCCACAACTTACCAACATCAACAATCTGAATTTTCCCAACCAGACTTCGGTCTAATTGTTCCAGTGTTCCAAAAAGGGGATGATCCAATTGATGCGATCAATCACATGATGTCATTCTTAACTGCTGTTGTCACAATACGTTATCTTTACTACCAACAATCAGCTTAAGGACCTTCATCAAAATTCCTCGTCATACAAGCTACCATCTATGATGGAAAAGTAACTGTGCAACCTATTCAGGGGAGACAAACTTTATGCTTTTTTCTGGTTGGTAACAATAAGAAAAATACACTCCATGAGTAAGTAGATGCAACACGGGACAACAACGGGACTGTATCTGTTACAAACTAAAAGGGGAGGGTTCATTATTTCAAAGCAGGGCACTATGCCCAAGAGAAAAAGGGATGAAAAGTGGTTCAATGATAAAGTGTTGCTGGTTTAAGCTCAAGCAAGTGGTTAAGTTTTAACAGAGGAAGAAATAGCATTTTTGGCAGATCCAGGACTTCCTGACACTCAAACCTCTTAGACTGTCATTACCTACAATGCTGCTTATCAAGCCGATGATCTGGATGCCTATGACTCTAATTGTGATGGAAATTAAACTCAGTAAGATTGCTACTCATGCGTGAATCTTTCTAGAATGGCTTAGATGCACTCATGAGCGTAACACAAATCCGGATTTATATGCCTATTGATTTTAATCAAATCAAAGTGAGCAGATAATGACGTCTTCTGAACAGTCTAATGATGTGAGTCAGTCAGAAACTGAAATAACTAGTAATAGCAATATCATTCCTTATTCTCAGTACCTGAGTGAAGCACAACATGAAACTGTCAAGAATACTAACTCGTCTGCTCAACAAGATGTCCTGATATTATCTATGTTTGACCAATTATCTACCTAAGTGACGCACTGCACCAATGTTAACCAAGCTTTGACTACCGAGCTTGACAGATATAAAGAACATGTTAAAGATTTGAAAGAAATGCAAAATGTTGAAAATAGTTTTTCAGGATCAAATGAACAGTATGCCGAGATTGTACGTCTTAAGAAAAATCTTTTCGAACAAGTGCAAGAAAAGGATTCTTTAATGAAAATAGTTTCTGATCTCAAAAATGATTTAAAAATGGAAGAAAATAGAAATATTGATAGAGAAATTGCTTTAGAAAAGAAAATCAAGCAACTTGATAACATCATTTTCAAAAGAGGTCAATCTGCGCAAACTGTTCATATGATGACTAAATCTAAAATTTGTTATGATTGGTTTTAGTAAAACAAATTCAATATACTTATATAGTATTATTCTCGTAAGAATTCTTTCCAAAATACTTCTCAACCAAGAGAAATA
>BQNB010167542.1:0-13986 GCA_026074375.1 Tanacetum coccineum
CCTATATCTTGTTTGTTGTACTTGAAGTAGCACCCCAATGTTACTATTCCGCTGCTACCTGATTTTGGGGGTTGTTACAACCGGTGGCAAGACACTCATAGTAGGGATGTGGTTCACCACAAGTCACACAAGTCTCTTCTATGGATTTCACAGTAGCTTGTTGAGTAGCCTTGTTCATAAGTACTAATTCATTAACGATCTTGGTGAGAGCGGTAACATCTGAAGAAGGAGATGGAGAAGAAGTAGTAGTACTCACTTTTGAAACAATCGGTTTGTTTTGTGAAATATGTACTTTCGACTTATTCTCAATGATCGTCAAAGCATCTTGAGGAGTACGGTTCAAAAGATTTCCATCGTCTGCTGCATTTAGAGAATCTTGATCAGATTGTGTCAATGCATTGTAGAATGTATCGATTTGATGCAACTCTGAGAAACCGGGGTATAATCATTTACGGGGGAGATATTTGAAATGATCCCATGCCTCACCAAATGACTCATCAAATCTTTGCTGAAAATTAGTGATATCATTCTTAAGATTTGTTGTCTTTGAAGGAGGAAAGAAATAATTCACAAATTTGAATACGAGATCCTCCCATGTAAGAATAGAATGAGGTGGTTCTTTCTCAAGCCAAATCCGGGTTACTCCGTTGAGAGAAAATGGGAAAAGCATTAACTTAATCGCTTCATTAGAAACATTCCGGTACTCAAGAGTAGAAGTGATCTTGTTAACCCATCGAATGTGAGCATGAGGGTCATCCCTCTCAAAACCATGAAATTGGCTCGAAGTTACTAATTGAAGTAACCCGACTTTTAACTCAAAATTTTCGGCAAGTATAGGGGGGAGAACAATAGCATCTCCGTAACCCTCGGTGGGTGCTTGGAGTAATTCCGACATAGTACGTGTATCCGCCATAGTAGCAATGGGAGTCTCTACAATAGTACGAAGCTCGGGTTTGACTATTTGCTTAGAATGTCTACGATTACGTCGCTTCGAATACGTGAAAGATTCAACAATTAAATTCGATGAAGAGCGGGTGCGCATGCACTAACAAAATAAGAAAAACAAATCTAAAAGAAAAATATTTTTTTAACTGATAGTCAAAGGTGCACGGTAGCTCTCTAGAAAACGCACAAAGAAGCGGAGGAGCGGGTAAGCGCGAAGCGTTTTAAAAACCTTCTCCTTTCGGTTCGAAGTTCGTAGGATCAACCCTCCTTATACTTCTCTTATAGTTTGTTAACTAAAGGTGAGCCGATTTAACAATTGACAACACGATTTATTTTTTGTGTTTTTTTATTTTTTTGGTATTTTAAATACTTTAGGAAAAGTATTTTTGATGTTTTAATAAATCTACAAAAATAAATCGAGAAAAATAAAATATTTTTGTATTTTTAAGTTTTATATAAAAGAAAATGAAAAATAATAAAGAAATGTAAAATATATATTCACAAAAAATGATAACTTCATGGGGAAGGGTCTTCAATGCACTAATCTTCAAACTTCAACTCGATAATCGTTACACAATTTCCCGGCAGCGGCGCCAAAAAATTGATTTGTCTTCAATTATAGTATATATATATATAATATAAGCAACTTAGGCAAATCGCTCTTGTGAAAGAGTAATAAGCTAATTACTTATTTCTGAAAAATATTGATGAGAAAATTACCCTTAGGAAATGATAAAGTTCAAATCGTTCCCGAGTCGTTTTCCCAACGAAGCGTAAATTTGAAAATCTTGTTTCGGTTCGTGATCGCGTGCTTGAATAATCAATATTTTGGAATTTAAATTCTAAACCTAAAAACGCAAAGGGGAAACACATAAAGGCACGCTAAATTAGGTATCAAGGCAATTTAAAAATCCTAACGACATTTAAAATCAATTAAAAACTAATTAATAACTAAAATTTACTAACTAATTAACTAAAAATGACAAATTAAAATTCTAAAAACTCAAAATGCAATTTTCTTAAACTAAATGTATTAAACTAATTTTTAAAAAACAGAAATTATTTTTTTGAATTTTTAAACTAAATAAAACTATTTTTAAAACTAAATAATACTAAAACTTAAACTAAAAATACTAAACTTTATCCTAAAATTTTGAGAAAATTTATAAAAATACTAGAACTTATTCTAAGGGTTTACAAAGAAAAACAAGACAATAAGCTATTACCAATAAGCTGCTTAAAATCAAATAAGCTGAATATGCTAAAACCTAAATTAATATAAGTAATTAATGTAACAAGGAATAAACTGAAAAAGACCCAAGGGCAGTTGGTAAGACGTGTGTGTTGTGTGAGGGAGGTCACAGGTTCAAGTCCTGTGACTGTCCCTTTTTGGTAAACATTTTTTTATAATTTTCTTTTTGAAAAAGCTAACGAATAGGCAAAAATAAGCAACTTTAATAAAGTGACTAAAAACCAAAACTTATTAATAAGTTAGAAAAGATCAATCAAAAAGTGACAGTTTGGTTTTCTTAAGACTTTGGAAAAAAACTAAAACTGTTTGGCTTTTTGGGACTTAATGCAATAAGAAAACTAAATAAGCTGAAAACAAACTTAGATCTATACCTAATAAGCACTAGGGACTAAAATTAAGCAAGTAAAATAAGCTAAATGAAATCAAATTTAACCAAAGGACAGCTAAATATTTAACCACAAATGATCTGATAATCTAGACTCTTAAGAACAACAAACTAACTAACTCTACTTAACTGAATTTGATGTAAATTATTAAAAAGACTTTTATCAAAGACTATGCACTTAAAACAGATGCATATTAATGCATAAGAAACCACATTTTGAACTCAAAAACTACACCTAAAGCATTCTTTTATCAATCCAAGACTCAAACAGTTTAGCCCCACTTTTGAACTAGCAGATTTGGAATTTTGATTAAACAAACTTGAAAACTAAGGAAAACTTAATCCTAGCTTATGAAAACTATCATTTAGACCTTATTTGAGCTTATGAAAACTGATATGGGAACCAAAAACAAGTTAAACATGATTTTACTAATTGAAATTTCCTTATCCCAAACACCCCTTTAATATTTGAAAATCAAATTTTAAGCTAAGACATAACTAGTTAAGCTTTAAATAATGAAACAGATTAAGTACTAAGATTAATAATAACAAATAAGGAAAAACATTAGAGAAATAAGAACTTATCAAAAAGCTAAACTAATAAGCTATTTTTAACTAAAAAGGACAGATTCTATGAAAACTCAAACTAAACTATTTTAAACTAAAAACTAGACACATTAAGCTATAATAGGAATAAATAAGCACAAATAAGCAGTTGTAAGCCAGAATAAGCAGTTTAATATGCTAAAATTAAAATTAAGCTAGAAAATGAAATTAGAAACATACTTGGTCCTTTGCTTAAATAAGGACTTATAATGCTCTTTAGAGCTTAATCTACAAGCCCCGGCTTATTTTCATAAGCTGGTAAAGTACCATAAGCCCTTCCATTTCTAGCTTATCTTCCATAACATAAGCTTACACTGATTTTGAGGTATTTGAATGACTAGCTTATTCAGTTAAGTTATAAGCTAGCTTAACTGAATAAGTATTAGCTTATTTATTGAATGAGAGCTTATTGAGCTTATTTAAGTAAAATCTAAATACGTTTTAGTAATATTGCATAAAAGTACAAACACATAAATTCAACACAATTAAAGGAAACTGAATTTTATTAATGATTAAACGGATTACAAGCTTTTGAAATGAAAATTACATCAAAAGGACAATAAGCTGAAATTTTAAGCTAAAATACTAAAAGCTACTAAAAACTAGATAAAAACTACTTGTCCTACTGTGTGACTGCCTCTATCTATTTATAGTGAGGAGGAGAAACTTCTAGGCCTTGAGGAGCGTCTATCTTCCTTTTGAATCATAACAACTTTCAATCATCTATTTTAAGCCTTTAGATCACTTCCACGTCCGTCTAACCAATGAGAATGCTTGGGATTACCAACGTGGCCTGGGTATGATGTCAGAGGAGCCATGTAAGCCTTCTAGAAGAGGTAGATGTGGTGGATTTACCCTGAGCTTCGTTGTGGTGAAAATATGAAGGGATGGGTGAACAGTAACAAAAGGCGAGGTTTTCTTATTGTTTGACTTGGGTCAGGTTTAGTGGATTGGGCTTAGACTATGGATTGGATTGGATTTGTATTTTTAGACTAAGAATTGTTATAAGACATAGGCTTGGTAAGACTCAATAATTAATAGGTTGACCCGGCCTACGAAACGGGTACGGGTTGGCCCATTAAAAATGAATACTCCTTCAGCTTCATTTTCTCACGCTCTTCTAATCCCGTGCTCAGTTTTGTCCTTTTGACTCTATTTTTGTCCATTTTTGATATATCTGTTACATGCATAATACAATTTACAAAGCACACATATACAATGTATTTTTCATGTATTTTTGGTCATTTAAGCTCGTTTTAATAAGGAAAATTGATATGAGATTAAACACATATCATTGATAAAGTTAGCGCCTTGTATACGAAGAATTTAGCTCAACCATGGCAAACAATGTTCAAGGTGTTCAATCGCTGCTTAACAACAAGAACATCTGGACACGATCAGACAAAGATCAACATTCTTCAATTGTTTTATGTTGTGATCAATCGAACAAATGTTGATTATGCTGCTCTTCTATGGTGGGATTTCATGAACAATGTGTTTCAGAAGAAGGAAGCCATCCAGTATCCTCAATTCATCAAGCTCATAATTTTTGATTTGATGAAGAAATTCCCAGACATTCCTCAAAGAGTTGATGAGGATTATCATTCCATCAAGGATGATACTCTATTGGTTAGTATGTATACTACTGGGAATGTGCTTGTACGAGGGATGTTGATTCCAGATGCATTTCTGACTGAAGAGATCCATGCCACCGATGACTTTAAGGAGTATGAGATGGTGTTTGTTGGAGTAGATGTTCTAATGAATCAACTGCAACTGGTTGTTTCTACCCAAGGAACGCATAGGTCTACACCTAGAGCCCATAGGACACCTACCGTTTCTACTGCTAGTCCTCATGGGGAGAAGAGGAAGCAGATTGTTGGAGAATCAAGTTCACCACATAAATCATTAAAAATAACCATTAGACAAAAGCAGGTGGTTGAAGGTGAAAAAGATGATGATGACTCTGAGGATAGGTTAGAGCCTGGGAATCATAAGGAAAATCCAGAATACGTTGATGATGATGATGACGAAGAAAAGGTGATTGCAAAGAAAGATGTTGATACGGGTAGTTTGGAGACTAGGACTGAGGAGATGCATACACCAATTCCTACACCACCTAGATCCCCTAGGATAAACTTATCTTCGGATAAGAATATTACTCAGGAATTGACGGATATTGTCCCACTCCCAACCGCTACTACATCCAAAGATTCGTCAACATCTAAACACAAGAAACAACCTATTTCATACAAGACGAAGATTCTTCCAAGAAGTATTGCTGGCATGTGCAGACGTCGTAGTCAGATTCGTTCTCATATCAAAAACAAATTCATTACTCATGATTTCTTAATGGGAAAGATTCGAGATGTTCTTGATCATTGCAACGCGGTTGTGCCTGAACTGACATTTGCAAAGACTAATGAGATGATCAATAAGGAAATGACACTTTTTGGTTAATCTTGCAGTTAACAAAGACCGTGAAGTTGATCCTATAAATGCACAAGAAATAATCTCTAAGGAATTTGCCACTCATGCACCAAAAATGATTGAAGAACTATTTCGAAAGCACATGCAGCATACAACTCTTAATCTTTATCCAACAACAAGTTCATCAACTGCTGGAAAATCAACCGCTGATCTTCAACAACAATTATATTTGAAAATGAAAACAACACCTCAAGATCAAGCTGTTAATCCAGAATTATGGGAAATTTTGAAAGCCAAGTTTGAAAAGCAATACCTTTTCACATACCATGATGAACATCATAGGAACGCTGATCCTCCTGAAGGGGGAGAAACATGGTGAAAAGATATTTTGTTTATCAAAAGGAAAATGAGAAAGAGAAATATTTTGTGAATGGAAGACCAATTCTATCGACAATGAAGCATCTGTAATAGCCAACCCTTAGGGGGGAGATTGTTAGGTTCAAGAAAAGTATTTATTATTATATGAATTGGTCTTTGTATAGTTTTGTTTTGTTTTATAGTTTTATTAGTAACTATAATATAATAAAGTCTATCTTGGTCAAAGTTAAGTAAAGTTGACCAAGGTTTGACTAAAGTTAGAAAAATAGAGTATGAACAACAATAAGTATAAATACTCATCTAGGAGAGGTATTTATACAAGTCTTTACATTTTATAATTCACTTCTCCCTCCCATTTCTATCTTCCCTTTGAAATGAAAATTTAGAAAATGATGAAAAATACTCTATAGCTCTTCTCCTTTATTCTAATACTTTCGTATGATTACTACTATGCAAACATGACATATAACACTTTGGTTGAGACAAAACATGTGAACGGGTCTCACTTCAGGGATGAATAATGTAAATTACCCACAAAACAACTACAAAACCAAGAAGATGTTATACTGAAATAATTCAATGATTAACAAACAAAAGTTGCAATTATACATTCATTAACAAACTGAAAGACAGAAATGTTAACAATATATCACCCAAAAGCAAAAAAGAACAACCCCACAACCCGACCATCACCCATTTATAGAGTTTTATAAAAATCAACCTTCTTATGGACCTGAAGACGCAATTGTAAAACTGCATTCCTCAGCTCCATCACTTTAATTAAATCATCCTTCTGAAGATGCTTGAGTTCCTCCCTCGTCTTATAAGCCACCAAATTTCTCGGCAAACGTTTAAGCTCTTCTATAAATGCCCGCCTTTCATTTACACATTGGAAAGTTCATTAGCTAGTTGAGCTTCCCTTTGCGTCTTCATGTCAAAATAAACGAGCAATTGCTCTGGAAACTTGGTAGAATTTGCTAAAACCCTGAGTTCCTTCAGATGAACAAATCCACGAGCAACAACCATAGAATAAGGTGGGTTTTATGATAGTGAAAGGGTTTAGGAAGTTAAGGTATGTACGTGTGTTTTTTGGATATGAAGGACGATACGCGAAGTGGATTTAAATATAAGTGAATATATGGAGATGAATCGACTACACAAACGATGAGTCGAAAACATAATTATTACATTGGGAAGGTAAATGTAAAACACGGCTAAACTGTGAGAGCACATCATGCAATGACTTCAAGAACCAAGCGTGCAAGTAACGAAAACCAATAGAACGTATTGAGGGACCAATGGTGTAAGTTAAAAAAACACTAACAAAACCACTTACACCTATTACTAACGGGAAACGGTCATAAAGTCTACGTCTTTTTTACTAAACAAAAACACAGTCAAAATAAGAAAATTGTTTCAAGAATGTCTTCATCTTCTTCCATCCCTACTATAAAGTGTAAATGTCAGCGTCCATTGATGATGCTCATCTCTTGGACCCATTCAAACCCTGATAGATGATTTGGTGTTTGCCTTAACAAATATGTAAGTCGTTGCATTTTTCTAGATCTTATTTTATTAGCTAATTATAAATTTTCTTATTTTCAGAAAAAAGGAATCAAGCACTATAAAAGATGGCATTAGTGTGATCCGGAGTTAGAGAATAAACAGTACATAGATCATTTGTATGAGATGCATCTGCTTCTTAATCCCTCACAAAGAGAAGAACTAGAAAATGAAGTAAGAAGCTAAGAAGAACTTGCAGCCCTTCAAGTTGAGTTTGCTGATAAGGAAGGTCAAATGCAGCAACTCATAGAAGAATTGAAGAAAAGTCAAAAGAATGCTTTCTTTTGGAAGTCAATTGTGATAGTGTTTGGGGTCGTGGCTTTATTTATGTTTGTTATGAATTAATTAGTTGGGGTTTATTTTGTCTATATCAGTTGTATGAATTATCCATGATCAGTTGTTGTTCTTGTAATTGATGAATTGATTTTTTTTTGTTTCAGCTTTTATGTTTTTGGTGCCAAATGGTTATATATATTATTTGACTTTTGCTAAATCATACCAGTGAACCCAATTAAATTTAACATATAGTCTTGTAGACTTTATAAGTCAAACAACAGTACACTAAATGTTGACTTCATTAGTCAAACAAATTAACACATTCATCCACAACAATATGACTAACAACCGAACCTATTCATTCAATCAACACAAAACCACATTCATCCACAATAACATAACCCATTACCTACTAAGAACATCTACCCAAAATTTAATATGTATTCGACCATTTTTCCCCTAAAAAGGCAACTACCCTAAAGCTTCACATTGTACAATAAACGTAAAACTCAAACACAACCTAGCTATGATGAGATATTTCATCAACTCCAGTCAATTTTCTTCAACCATAGCAAGGATCTCTTCAAGCTCATTACGTGACCTCAACAAACCAAGGATAATCTGAACAGACCTTTAACACATTGGTGGATCAAACCACCGGAGAAAGTTGATACAGGTTGGACTATGAAAATTAAAGAAAAGGATGTGTAAATAAACAAAGAAATTGATTTTTACATATTTTTCGATCCGATCATACTTGCAAATGTAGGACAACCATAGAAACGGCGACCAGGACTTCGATAAGTCCATGATGTTTTGATCACAGCTTGCAAACCACACGAATAACGAACCATTTTATAATTAATATGTTTTACCTTGCAACCCATCATTTATAATACACAGAAACGATTCAAGGACCAATGGTGCACGCTGAAAACGACAAAAAACCAACAGTAAAGTATCCATTGGGATTATTTAGTTAGGGACTGATTCCACCCTTTTTGCTATTTATAAATATAAATAAATATATATATATATATATATATATATATATATATATATATATATATATATATATATATATATATATAACAAATAGGATAATATCAATAATAGTAGTATAGTAAACCGGAAGTATCGGTTTCTCACTTCGTTATCCACAAAGTTTAAACCGGACCCGGGTCGTTCTTCCCAACGAGGCTGTGCTGGAGAATCGATACAGTCGGAAAATTGGAGTTTGAATGAGATTGATGATTTGAGAGTGTGAAAAGCTAAATTAATCAATAACAAACAAAAACGATTGAGAAAAACCTAAAAATTATGAAACTAAGCTGAAAAACGAGAGCAGGAATCCCGAACAAGGGGTTAAAAACCTAAAATCTTAAAAATTAACCCTACAAAGAAATTTTTACTTCTAAACTACTCTAGGGGACTAATAATGAAGAATGAAAAAGACTAGACTGAAAACGGAGTTAATTTGAGTTAAAACGAGTCAAGTCAAGATCCGTACCCGAGACCCGTTCTTTAAAAATCAAAAGTTTGCAAAAATGACCCTACGAAAATTTTTCTATTTTTCCTACGTAAAATATGACTAAAGAAAATTTTCTAAAAAAGAAAAATATTTTTTTGATAATTTTTGTATTTTTTATGAATTTTTAAAACTTTTAACGAAATTAAATTATAAAAAATACTAAACTATTTTTAAAAATTCTGAAAAAATTACTAAAATTACTTTACCTTACAACTATCCTAAGAAAAATAAGAAACCCAAAATTGAGCTTATAAATAAGCTCGAAATAAGCTGGGAAAAGCTTATAGCTAAAAGGGTGAAAACTCCCTTATATATCCAAGTGCCCAAGGGTCTAACAGAAAAGACCCAAGGGCACAGCGGTAAGGGAGTGTGTTATAAAGGGGTGTATTGAGGGTAGAGGCCCGGGTTCGAGTCTTGCTCACCCGGGTTTCCCCTTATCTCCCCTTTTTTTTGAAAAACTTTTTGAACAAACTTATAGAACACCTTGGGCTTATCAATTTTTATAACTACAACTTTTTGAGAAAAGCTAAAAATAAGCTGAAAAAGGGCTTTTTAAAACAGACAGTAGCTTAAATAAGCTTTAAGGCAAAAGTGGCTTATGGCTTTTGACTGTTAGCACAAATAAGCAAAGAAAATGGGAAAATGAGCACACACAACTTAACACACAAACAATATGAGCTACTAGGAACAAGAATAAGCAAATGAGATAAGCTCAATAAGCCAGAAATTGGCTTAAACCCTCAGCAGTACTAACTTTAAGAGTTAGTACTGCTAGGGTGAATTTAAGACTGCTAGGTTTGTTAAGGGGCAAGATAAGCTACAAATAAGCAAGCCCAGGTCAACAACCACTTAATAAGCAACTAAGAAGCTAAAATCAACCACTAATAAGCACCTAATAAGCAAAAAAAATAAATTAAGCTATTTTCCTACACTATGCTAGAAAAAGTTCAAAAGCCTACTTTGAGCTTAAATTTAAGTTACCTAGAGGGCTTCCTAAGGTCTGAAACAAAGGGAGGTTATAAAAGAGCTTATTGGCTTTCCATGAAAGCCAATAGCTTGAGCTGAGGTTCACTAATAAGCTAGATAAGTGGGCTTGAAAATGAGCCCCTAGCACCAGGGGAAATGAACTAAAGACAATGGGGCTTATCTTGACAGCTTAAAATAAGCTGTCAAATAAGCTCAAAATGAAACATAAATGGTAAACAGATTAAAAGGGCCTTATGAAAAGCTTATATTTAAAATTCCATTTTCTAAAAACTAATTAAAACTGCTGATTTCAGTTCTTGAAAAAGAGCTTTATCTTTTAAAAAGTGACAACAAATATTTGGCAGTTTTGACTTAAGTAAACAAATGACTCAAAGCACTTTTAACAACTTGTTTAGACACTCAAATGACACAACTTTTGAAACTAAAACTCAAGTATACAAGAGCTTATCCAAATAAGCTCTTGTATCTCTCAAAAAACCAACAGACTTAAAAAGCAACTAAAAAAATGAAAAACAGTTTTTTGAACTTAAAAACTTTGAAAGAACAGACTAAAAAGGGCTTAATGACTTAAGCCAAAGTTAGCCATATGACACCAACCCATAACCTTCCCTTTTTGACCCATTTTGGGCTTAACCCAAACACCCCTTTATATTTTAAAAACTGGTTTTAACCTTTGTAAAAGCTGAATTAAGCACTTAAATTTTAAAGTCAACTACTAAGCATGCATCATTAGATAATAAAAAGTGAAAAGCAGAAATAAATAAGCACTTTAAAAAGCTTATAAGCTAACAACAGTAATAAGCTAACTAGACAGTTTTAAGCAATTGGCAAGTAAATGAAATAAGAGCAACTAAAAGGCATTTTTAAGCATCACTAAACACAAATAAGCACAATAAGTCATTAATAAGCTAAAAATAAGCAATGCTACAGTAATTTTTAAGCAAAAATTTAAAAAGAAAGCATACCTTGATCCTTGCTCAAAACAGGATTATGAGTACCTAAATAAGCTCTAAAACCTACCCATTAGCTTATAAATAAGCTAGACTAAGCATACCAATGAGCCATCCATTTTTGCTCATTCATCCTTTATCAAACAGTGACTTTTTTTTTCTTTTAAATTCTTCTTAAATTTTTGTATCAAAGCTTTTAAAAACAGGTTAAAGTGCTTATATTAAAAGCTTATATGGTTTTTTAAAGAGACACAAGTAACTTAGAACACAATGTAAAACTAAACTGAATTTTCATTAAAAAGAGAATACAAGTACATTAAGTTAAAATTTAAACTGAGCTAAAACTACACATTAAAACTACTCTCTCTAAAAAAACTAACTACTTGCCACAATGGCTTACAACAGCTTAAATAGTAAAACGAGCTAGGGTTTGCACTTGCCCTTGTCTTTACTTGTTGTGCTTGTTTGCTGAGACATTTACCCGCTCTTGTGCTTGTTGTGAGTGTGTAGAAAACACAAACAAATCCTGGCCATTGGATTGTCTTGGTGCCCAAGGCCTTAAATCTAAACCCTTGATTGACTTGTGGGAATTAGGATTGCCACCGTGGACAAGGCCATGTGGGGGGTGGGGTTTAGTTATGGTGATGGTTTTGGAGGGATGTGGGAAGTCAATGGAGTATGAAAGTGACAGGTTTGGGGTTTAGGAGCTTTGGCGGGAAAGGTTGTGGGAGATAAACAGTAGTTCAAAAATAGGGGTGAAGGTTTGGGGGTTTGACACAAATAGTCCCTCGTGGATATACATGTCCTTGCAAATTTCGTCCTTGTGGGTTATAACTTTTGATGGGTTGGCAGAGTTAGCCCTTGTAGGATTTTTCTTCTTTTTCCTTCATTAAATAAGTTAGGGACTTGGCAATTTTAGCCCCTAAACTTATTTTTCTTCACTTGTGGCTTCGGGTTTGATTTTAGATTTGTCGGGGTTGACTTTTTCAGACTTGGGCTTTGTCTTGACTTTGTCTTTTCCACGCTTTTCCATTCCGTGTCCGGTTTTGTCATTTTTGGCTTTGTTTTTCGTCCTTTTGTGTGATATCCGTTTCCTGCACAATACAAATGCAAAACAAACATATATTTGGCAGTTTTTATCTGTTTTTGGTAATTTAAGCTCGTTTTATTAGGTATAAAATATGTGTAATTAAGCACATATTAGTGTACCAGATTTTGGGAGTATTTTAGGGTTTCCCAACCCTTCTATACTATCCCTAGTTGCTTGATTCATCATAGTGAAGTTCTTTTATCTCTTATCTTTCAATATGTCTTATTGTTTGATATATAATTGTGCTTCTTCTATCTTAAACATGCTTGGCTAGATCTTTTAAGTGTTTGCTTATGATTGTATGTGAATTGGTATGTAGATCTTAACTTTGTTGCCTCTTGTTGATGTGTGTGCATGTGTAGTCCCTTATTGTGAGATCTTGGGAGACATGATTGCGTAGAAAGGATTCCACCAGTAATAGTCTTCCTGCTACCTTACCCGTGTATGGATGATCCCCTTTGGGTACTAATACAAACGGGTTTATCTAGACTAAGGGCCTTGTAATAGTCGTCATACTACCTTACTTGTGTATTGCTCTAGTTAGTTATTTCATAAACGACGTTTTCGTGTAATTCGCCATGCATTAGAATAGTACCTACATATACATCACAAGTGTGACAAGGCAATAGAGTTAGGAGAAGCTACCAAGGGTCATACTTGATTAAGTAAACAATATTCTCTCATCATACGAATTCCTCTAATCTTAGTTAGTTTAATTTAGTTTTAATTAGTAGTTTAAAACTTACCACCTTTAAAACCTGAGATTTTAATTGCTTTCATAAAATATAAAATACAAAAATAATCTTCTCTCAACCTCTTGTTCTTAGCTACATTTAATTAGGACCTTTATTGATGCCTATTCCCCTAGAGAAAGATAACAACCCCCGTGTCTTGCTTATACTACACTACAACGGTTAGGTACCCTTCCTAGGGAGTTGTAAAACTTGAAGTGAAGTTTACAACCTCATAAGTGTGGCATATCAGAAAAACCGCCTTGCTTTACAAGGGATCAGATGCTAGTAGGATGTTCCGTCAACAACCATACGGCGGTGTTGGCCTTTCCATATGTTCGAGGTAGGCTTTTCTTACCCTTTTGCTATTTTTTTGGTGAATCAACTTGCACTATTATTTTTTGTGGTAAAGTTTGGATCTTTGAAGGTTTTTTGTGGGTTTATATGATAAGGATTAAGAATCTCATCATATTTTTTTATGTTTTTAATGAATTCGTGTTTAATTACTTGATCCCTCACTTTCCCAGCTTTTAACTGCTCACTACAATCCTGTTACCATATAAGTTTGCCATCATACAGTCTTACAGAAAACTAACCAATTAAGAACTGATCTCTACAATTACCAAATTATCTTGCAAATATTTAACATCTTTTTGAGTTAATACATTATTTGAGTTTGATGATTTAGATAAACAAGGTAGCTATTGATATTGTTTGTGGATTAATCAGGTCGGATGAGAATGTTATCTTAGAAACTTTTTCAACCTAAAATAAGTAGTTAGAATGGAACTACAAATCTGATTCTAATAACGTTTGTTTCCTACTTGTAGGATGGTGTGAGGATGGTGTGAAGTGACAAGGT